>KQ997679.1:325292-402890 GCA_001598015.1 Dorcoceras hygrometricum | reverse complement strand
GGGCCCACGGCTAGCTGTATCCCTGAACCATTGAGGGTCACACAAGTACTGGATTCGAGATTCCCGCACGAATACTCATCTCAATGTGTTGAGCACGAGAAGAGGATTTTGGGGAGTGCGACTTCCTAAAAGTCAACAGGGGTCAAACCGGGGTTTCCCGCTGTTGAGGGGCAAAACGGTCATTTTGCAATTTGGGGTTAGGTGATCTGAAAAATTGTTTTTCATATCATAACATTCAGTTTTGGAAACTGAGTCGATCGGTCCGATCTGATCGGCGATCGGAGTTACGATGAAGTCACAGCAATGGATATCGTCATTTGGACCCGGGCCCGATGGGCCGGTCTAAGTCCATTGTTAAGTCTATTTAATTAAGACTTAACAGACTTCATAATAACTCTACAACACAAAAACCCTAAGCATCAACACATGCCTCCCTCCTTCCCTCTCTCACGCCGCCGCCGCCGCCACCGCCGTGTGCCGCCGCCGCCGCCGCCGATCGTCGCCGGAAAATTGTTTCCGGCCAGTTCGACGAGGAGAATCCGTTCGTGCTGATCTCGTCAGGGCTTCTAGTGCAGCCTGACGAATGAGTCTCGTATCTGGTCGTGGATCGGATTGGCGTAACTACCGCAATCTACCGAGAAGATCCGGGTTCTTGAAACACCGGTTGGAGCCAGGCACAAGTGCCAGCGAGGTAACATGCTAAAACTCCCTATGTATGACGATTATTGAATTGTCGATTTTTTGTATTGATCGCCTTCCGCACCTGTTTATTGTTCTTCCGCTGCCTCGTCGGGGGGCGGATCCGGATCCCCAACAGTATGTGCTGATAGCGAGTCAGGAAGTATCGTTCAGCAGAGAGAATCAAATGCGAGGTGGTCTGAGATCGCAAGTTGGGTGGACCCTCGAGAGCTATATTGACCATTACGAGCTGCTTCGAGTATGTACCTTGAGACCTGGGTGCTTGAGCTGATCTTAATCATCGTAAGCTGAATAGCGCATTGCAAGCTGACCTGAGTGATGCACAATGTTGGATACTTTAACCTGAGATACGTCCTGCTTGCTGAGAAGAGTGTACGAGATCTGAGATGGTCGGCGTGCGCGATCTGAACACTGTGAACTGTTATGGAGGTGTGCGACCTGAACTGGTCGTTGTGTGCTGAGCTGATCAGTGTAAGCTGGCCATAGTAGCGCTTGTTATGCTGGAGACCGTAAGATGAGCTGAATGCTCTGTGCTGTTCAGAGCGCGAAACCTGATCTAGATAGTGAGCACTGAGCTGATACCAGTTTGAGTAGTAGGGCGTAATATGGAGTCAGATTTTGAAGTTATGCAGCGGACTGAGCTGAGTAGTGAGATGAGGGACGTGGTGCTGTGTTGTTGGGTTAAATCAGCTTGGGTGAAAGATGATGGCGAAGAACAGTTGTGGTGTAAACTGTTGGTGACCTTTGTATCGAGTTTTGAGATCAGATCAGGCATGATCTGATCTGAGTGGAACATCTCTGGGATAAACTGCTTCTCTGGACGTTGAACGAGTTTTCTGTCACGAGATGTCTTTGGGGAAGCGAACAACTCTAGGATTTTGCTATATAAGTGTAAGATTTTAGGAGCTGGAGCGTAATCTGGATTCAACTTAGGGATGTTCTTTGCCCTGAGCTGAGAGATCAGATCACGGGTGTGGTTCCAAATCGTTTAGTGATTTCAGCTTAGGTGAGAGATTTCGTGGTTATCAGACCGGACGAGAGCTGGTTGTGGTTTCAGCTTTGGACGAGACCTGTTGGTGATGGTCAACTTTGATGAGAGCTGATCGTTTCTTCTGTGCTAGAGGGCGCTCGATCTGTTTGCGTGAGAGCTGATTCACGTGCAAGAGCCGAATCTCTAGCGTGAGCATGATATGTTTTGTGAGCATAATCTGTTGTGAGCGTGAACTGTTGGGAGCAAAAGCTGATTTGAGTGCATGTGTTGAGCTGCGTGCCTGGGCTGAATACATCGGTGAGGTCTGAGCTGATCTGAAAGCACTGTAGCCGTGGTCTGAGGAACTTAAGTATATATACTTGTTCTTTGACCAATACTTAGTCATTTGAGACCACGCATTTCCTTATATTCTCCTGAGAGCTCCTGATAGATATTTTCTCAAACCCTTGTCGATACACTGTTCACCCGACCTGGTATTTTACCAATCGACGGAGATTGGCATATCAGTTTTGCGCGAAGGTACCACTTTTGAATCCTCTTTTCAAGCTCGTATTTTTGTACTAGTTTGGAGTCGTGAGGAGGCTGGACTGAGGAAATCAAAGAAGTTGTGTGATCTGTATTTCGCGATTTTCGATCGAGTTGAGCTTTCCTTCAGGTAACAGTGGTTTTAGGTGATGTTTTCGACCCTTGTTAGTTATGTTTTGCGATGGGTTTTGATTTTATTATGAGAGTTCAGACTGGACAAATTGTGAACCTTAGGCCGTGAGCTGTGTGACCTTGAACTCGAGCTGTTTTCTAGATATATTGATAGATTGTACCCTTCTTATGGTTTTTGCCGTGAGCTGCTGGTCCTGAGCTGTTGGCCGAGAGATGGCAGACAGTTTGCGTGTAATATGTTCAGCCGTGAGCTTTGAGTTGGGGTAGGTATGAATTTGAGATCAGATGGTCCTTGAGATGCATCAGCTGGTGGAGCCCCACAGACGTTGAGCTCCCAGTTATGTATATATCATATCGAGTCATTGCCAGGGGATGCCATGTGTAGTTGTTCTATTTCTGATTCAATTGTTTGTATCAATATATTTTCTTTGTGGGTGTGGAGTTTTATTATGGGCTTTGGAATTAAAGTCTATATTTTGAGTGTGCGTGTATTTTGAAGTTGTATTTTTTAGTCAAGGCCAAAAATAAAAATTTTAACCACTTTTAAAGCTTCCGGGTGTTAGCGTTGATTGTGTGCTTATTTCAGTATTATGAGCACCGGACCTGAAATTTTGTGTAGGACCGAGCGCCTGCCGCTTTACCAAAAGCTATAGCTTGGTGGTAACGGTAGCAAACTCCAATCGTTTTAAACCGTATAGCAACACTAAGCAAAAGCTATAGCTGGTGGTAACGGTGCAACTCCAATCTTTTAAACCGTATAGCAACACAAGCGCCACGTTTCGATCGCTCTACCTAGCAGGGGCAATTATCGCACTCCAACATTTTGGTATCAGAGCTTAAACTGAGATAAAATCGATTATTTTCTATTACACTCGAGTCTAGGCACAGTGATTGTCTTCATGCATGTGCTTGCTACTTGATTTATCTATTTTTTTGTGCTTACCTTTGGGCGTCGCGTAAATGCGCCGACAAGGAGAGGTAGAGCTGGTAGACAAGTAGTGAGTGAGCAGAGAGTTTTGGATAGTGATGAGGGTGAGGACGTAGCTCAACCAAGTCCTTTGCACAGTAGGGCGAGGCAGACTGAGGTTGAGGTGGAGAATTTGAATCGACAAATAGATGATATGGAGCTGGTTCTGGCTAGGTTCCAACAGATGAATCCTCATACCTTCTCTAGTTCTGAGGGTGGACTAGCAGCCGTAGGAATAGCTTGAGCACATGGTGGGACTGTTTGACCGTGTGCAGTATGATGAGGAGAGGAGGCTGAGTTTGGTGACATTCCAGCTGAGAGAGTATGCGTAGTGCTGCAGAGGGGTGCTTCCCGAGCGATGACTGAGATGGGTATGGTGATCTCATGGAAGAGTTTCTGTGCCACTTTTTGTCAGGAGTTCATTCCCGAATCATACTCTAACACCAAGGACGGGGAGTTCAATAACCTGGTGCAGGGGAATCTGAAGGTGGCCGAGTACGCTAGACAGTTCTCTTCCTTTCTCGCCTATGTCCCTCACGTTGCTGGCCAAGAGAGGACGAAGCACAACAAATTCGTGGAGGGTCTGAGGTCATATCTTTTCCCTTTGGTGATAGAAGGTTCCCCTTCCACCTATGATGATGCTGTGAACCGAGCGATAGACATTGAGGAGAGTCTCTCATATAGGCAATCTCAGGTTCAACGACAAATGGACATAGTGTTCATCGTACGCCGTCTGGGACTTTTTCTTCCCAACCTCCTCAGGCACCACAGTCTTTGAACCATCAAAGGTTCAGGTCGAGAGGGAAATAGTTCAAGAGAATGGGTTCGAGTTCTTCTGGTTCGGACAGTTCTGGTGGAGAAAGTTAGAGGTGAGGGTTCTATGGTCAGTGCGGAGGAAGGCATCCGACTTCTCAGTGTGTTGGAGTGCGAGGCGCTTGAAATACTTGCGGGCAGATTGGACATTTTGCGAGGGTGTGCCCTTCTGCTAGGGGACAGCACTCTAACCTATCGTAGAAAGGTCCTTCTGGAGGTTCTTCGCAGAGACCGTATACTCTTGCTCAGCCCCAACAATCAGGTTATCAGCCGCCGGAAGCGTCTAGGTTCGGAGGACCTTCTCAACCTCAGAACTCAGGAATTCAGTGAAATAAAGTTAATGCGATGTCGAGGGAGCAATCTGATGATTTGCAAGAAGAGTGATTGCAGGTATTGTCTTTCGTTTTTGTTTATCCTGCACGAATTTTGTTTGACACGATAACATCATACCCATTTTTAGTTGATCTGATTGTGTTTTGACTGTGGGTTGATTTCTACCCCACCTTGTTTTTGTGTGATGTGGTGTCTGTTGATGCTTCTGTCGGTGTGAGCTGGATGTCCCGTGAGATAGTGCCGAATTGTGTTGTTAAGCTTGAGGAGAAGGTATAAGTGACATCCCCATTGTTCGAGAGTTCCCGAAGTCGTTCCAGATGAGATTTCTGGATTTCCTTTCGAGCGAGAGATTGATTTCAACTTGGAGTTGTTGCCAGGTACTGCCCCGATTGAGAGTTTCTTGCTGCTTGGTTCTCGCTGAATTTATGGATTTCGATGGTAGCCAGGCCGATGTGGTAGATGACCTGAAGGCTCTTGTGAGATGAGTATCACTATATGATTTGGTGGCATGTCGTTGTGGTTCGCGTTGTGTTGGACTTCAGTTTTGAAGAAATCTGGGTGTTTTGAGCTGAGTAGCAGCTTATATTCCTTGCTGATCTTTTTCCCGTGCTAGTCTGATTAGCCTGTTTGGTTCGATAATATAAGCTGAGCTGATCAACTTAGAGCATGCTTAACTACTATACCTGCATGGATTGTACTCTCAGGATCGGGAGGCTTTATAGTGTATTCCGATACTTCTGCGTCTAAAAGAGCGCCAATGGAATTTGGATCACATGTATATGGATTTAGTTACTCAATTACCTCATCGGTTCGAGGCTGTGAAGCGATTTGGGTTGTGGTTGATCGACCGTCTAAGTCAGACACGTGATGTTCCTTGAGTACGACAGGTTCTATGAAGAAAACGGTGGACTTTACGTCAAACATGCTGGGAAATTGCAGGTTGTACCTGTTAGAGTAGATGCCCAACAAGCCAACTTGTGGCGTGTGGGTTTTATTGACTCTTTTTATAACGATCTTTATTTATGAAAATATTCATTTCTTTTATGGCATTATTTATTTTCATTATGTTATAATGTTAACAATTGTGTTGGATAATGACCTAGAATGCACCATAGTGTAAGTTAGATGTGATAGTGGATATGATGGCTATCATGAAACACATCTAATAGTCACTGTGTATTCTAAACTCGTTCCTAGTCGATTGGGCTGTCAAAATGAGGATAAGGCCGCCCGAGCTTGAGACTAGCATCTGTGATGTGAAGTACCATGTTTCATTGGTAGGGAACATTGTGATGTTCTGAGCATGCAGATGGATAGTGACCTGGTGATCTATCGAACTACCCTCGTTCGGACTTTCCAAGTGGTTACCATTTGTCGAGTGGATAAGTCCGAGGTCTTAGTTGTACTGATTAGTCCTCACTACTCGAAACGTCATTGAGACTCTACATGATAGGTGCCTCACTTTGACCCGTTTACCGACTCATTTGAGATCATTAGGTGCCGGGATTGGGTGAGGTCCCGATGCATGTAGGAGTCGATGCTTCGTTGTCGAGGATTCACCGCTTGCTTTTATGCGTGGATATCATATGCTATCTGAGGAGATAATAGTGTGATAAATCTCTGGCCAGAGTACTAGATGTGCTTTAGGTAAATGGGTTTACCTAGTAACACACGCGATGTCACTATTTGATCTCCGAGATGTATGCATAGTTATTAGATCTCTAGCGACTCTCGATGTACCAATGGTCGTTGATCTAATCGGGATATATGTGTTGAAAGGACCGTACTGTATGCTAACCACGACCAACTGGTTCTTGCAGGCACTATCAGTGATACCTAGGGGATGTTGCTAGGCGCTTTACCATTATCCGTGGGTCGGTCCGAAATTGTGATTTCGGAGTCACAATGGTTGTGGTCCCACGGCTAGCTGTATCCCTGAACCATTGAGGGTCACACAAGTACTGGCTTCACGATTCCCGCACGGAAACTGAGCTCAATGTGTTGAGCATAGGAGGAGGAATTTAGGGAGTGCGACTTCCTAAAAGTTAACAGGGGTCAAATTGCAATTTCCCTTAAGTTGGAGGGACTAAACTGCAATTTTGGACTAGGTGGTCTGAAAAATTATTTTCACATCATAATACTCAGTTTTGGAAACTTTGTAGATCGGTCCGATCTGATCGGCGATCGGGATTATGATGAAGCCACGGTGGTGGTAATGAACCGAATGTTCATATGGACACGGGCTTGACCCAAGTCCATTGGGCCGGTCCAAGCCCATCACATGTTTATTAAAATAGACCTAGGATTCTACACTTGATACAACCCTAGACACAAGAGTAGCCGCCCCCTTCTCTACTTCCACCTCACGGCCGCCACACGTCGCCCCTCTCCCGCCGCCGGCCGCCGCCCACCGTCGCCCGATTTCTTCGTGGTTGGACTTGTTCCGATCACGACGACGAGGAGATTCCATTTGTGTCAAATTCGTCAGCTCTTCTAGTTCAGACTGACGAAGGAGTCCTATTTTCAGTCGTGGACCGGATTAGGAGATCTACCGCTGCCTACCTTGAAGTGCCAGTTTCCCTGTGATTCTGGTCGGATCCAGGCGCCTAGATGCCAGCAAGGTAACATTAAAACATCCTATGTATGTTTTTATGCCTTGTATGTTATGTATTGAACGTTTTCGGGGCAATTTTTGAAACTTACGCTGCGCCCCCGGGAACGGGATCCGGATCCGCCACTACGCCAACAGTGGTATCAGAGCCAAGGCTCGGATCTATCAATACATAACAAATATAATGCAAAAATTGACCATGAATATAGCGTGTTACCTGTGAGAACTAAAATTTATTAATTGGTGATTAATCAGTTAATCAGATCTGGATGAGGATTAACCAATGGAGAAGTTAGTTATCAGGTTTTCAGATTTGAGAGAACTGGTTTTTCTATTGGTAATTTTTGGATATTCAGATATGGGATAGAACATATCAGATTTGTACTATTGGTCGCTATCGGGTGACTTGGAGAAGGTGAGCTATTAGGATTTCCGTGTTAGCGCTAGCGAGAATCATATTTGAGATTTCCCTCATGTGTTTTAGCAATTGGCCTCGAGAGGGAAGTGAAGCGATGTCGTTTTAGTATAAGCAATACGGTGCCATTTTGGGGTGATAGTCAGATTTGGTATTGCGAGCGGAAACAAACTTGGTTGGCGAAGAGAAGTAAAGTGTTAGTCAACCGTACTATGTGGATCGGTCCGGTTTGAGAGTTGGTGTAGACCGGTGCGGTCTAATGATTTCAGATTTGGTCAAATCTTGATGTTCGTGAGCGGGTCTTTTATGCGAGATCTTTTTTTTTTTAGCGGAACCCTTATGCTATGTCGTTTTGAGGTAACACGACGTCGTTTGATGGTTGTGCGCTAGTATAGCGTAGCGAAGGCAGATCTGAGTTAGCGCTAAGATCTGAATAGAGCTCAGATCTGAGTATGTCGGTGTTTGGATTTCACTATAGCTTTGATCGAGAGATTTAAATATAAGTGTCGAGTAACACTTAGTCGATTTTCGAACCCGATATTTTCTTATCTTCTTACCCGAGAACCCTCGATTAGTACTGTTCATTCGAACCCTTTTCTCCATAGATTGTCGTCGATCTACGCCGCCGTTTGGAGCAAGATTGGTGGCGCTGATCCCGTCAAGGAATCCCGAAAGCTAACTATGGTCATTGGAGCTTTAGATCGACGAGTTGAGGGAGCTCGAAGTAGTTGCAGGTTCGAGCATCTTCGTGATTGTTGACCAGTCGTTCTTATGTTCTTTAGAGCTTTCGAATTTGGACTTGTAAGCATCTTTCCGTTGATCCTTTGAGGAGCTCGTGAGTAGCAGATTTGAGCAGGCTGTTGGAGCTGTGTTCTGCGTGATCTGTCGAGGTAGAAAATGAGATTTGAGGTACGAATTGAGCTTATTTAAATAGCTTTGGGCATTAGCATGTGAATATTCAAGCATGATCTGAATGCTATGATCTGGGTGTTTACGTGAACAGATTTGTCTTGGCTGTTATGTGATTTACTTGTTCTGTATGCATTTATTTATGTATGTGAGAATTGATATTCCTGGCATTCATGCATACATATTGAGCCTGATAATTGATTGATGACCCGAGTCGAGCTAGCATTGTGATCGGTCGGCTGAGTTGTCATGCCAGAAAGGTCCAATGCTATCATCAGAATGGTGGCCGGCTGAGTTTTCACGCCTGAAGACCACTGAGCTGTGATGGTCGACGGACCTGAAGATCACGGACCGATGATTTCCACCGGCGGATTGGTTGTGCGTGGTGCTGAGGCTGAATTGAGGTTTTCCAGCTGAGTTGTTGGCCTAGATGACCGATTTCCTTGACGGCGTCATGTATATCATGATATGAATATTGCATGTTTATGAATTGCTTTTTTATGAGTGCTCTTTGTACTGAGGTTTGACCTCGTTTTCCTTTCCCTATTTTTGGGCTGCTTGCATCTTGATTGGCCTTTGCAGGTTCTTCAGATAACCAGGCTGGACAGAGTGGAGCTTCAGCTGGTCGATCCCCATTTTGATTTGAGTCCCAGTTATAACTATGTATTGATATATTGATCCAGGGAAAGTCCTGTTCCATTATTTATGTTTGGGGATCTGTAGTTAATTGACTACCTATTGTTTACCTGTTGTGTTGTTGAGTTTTGAGTTAAACTCCTTATTTTGATTATGAACCTATTTTGAATGATAAATTGGATCAGGCTCAAAAAGAAAATTTTTAGCCGATATTTTTAATGCTTCCGTGTAATTTTGATTAAATGAGTAATTTAATATGTGATTAGCGCACAGGGCCTGACATTTTTGGTATCAGAGTTTAAATTGGGATAAGCTCGATTTCTTCTCATCACACTCGAGTCAAGGCACAGAATTGAGTTTTTTATTTTGATTGGCTCTGTGATTTATCCGCCTCTGTGATTATTTGTTTTGTTTCTTACCTCTGAGTTTTGGTAGATGCCGTCGAGGAGAGGTAGGAGTAGAATCGCTAGGCAGACTGGTGAGGAGTCTAGAGCTCTGGGTAGTGATGAGGATGTTGAGCAGCAGAGTATACCCTTGGGTCGTCGCGTTAGACAGACGGAGGTAGAGGATGTGACTAGACAGATTGGCGAGATGGAACTAGTGTTGGCTAGGTTCCAGATGATGAATCCCCCGACGTTTACTGGTGCTGAGGGTGGTCTGATGGTTGAAGGTTGGTTAGAGTATATGGAGGAATTGTTTGATGCGGTGGAGTACTCTCAGGAGAGAAGACTGAAGCTAGCGGTTTTGCAGTTGAGGGAGAAGGCTCAATGCTGGTGGAAGGGTACTTCCCAAGTCATGAGAGAGAGTGTGACTTTTCTTTCTTGGGAGAGCTTCTGTGCAGCCTTTCGACAGGAGTATACCCATGAGTCCTACTATAATAACCGGGAGCGGGAGTTCGACAATTTGAAGTAAGGGAACTTGAGAGTAGCTGAGTATGCTAGATAGTTTTCGTCGCTTTTAGTTCGACAATTTGAAGTAAGGGAACTTGAGAGTAGCTGAGTATGCTAGATAGTTTTCGTCGCTTTTGTCGTATGTTCCCCATGTGGATAACCAGGAGAGGACGAAGAGGAACAAGTTTCTGAGGAGTTTGAGACCTGAATTGTTCCCCATGGTGTTGGCTGGTTCTCCTGCGACGTATGCTGAGGCTATCGACAGGGCAGTGGATATTGAGGAGAGTCTGTCGGAAGCACAGACTCAGGTTCAGCCGACAGCTGGACGCACTTTTCAGCCTGTGCCAGAAGCGATTCCTACGTTTCAACCTCCTCAGACATCACAGCAGTCGAACTGCCAGAGGTTTAGGCCTCGTGGGAAACAGTTTAAGAAGCGGGCGAATTCGAGTTTTTCTGGCTCCGTGAGTTCTAGTAGTAGTGGCTCTGGAGGTGTGATGTGTGGTCAGTGCGGAGGTCTCCATATGACTACACAGTGCCGTGGAGTTCATGGTCTTTGCCATAATTGTGGGCAGCCTGGACATTTCGCTAGGGTGTGTCTGAGGGGAGCACAGTCTTCGAATCAGTCGCAGCAAGGTTCAGCAGGTGGTTCTTCCTAGAGACCGCAACCTTTTGCTCAGTCCCAAAGATCAGGTTTCCAACCACGTGAACCGTCTAGGTTCAGAGTATCTTCGAGACCTCAGTTTTCGGGACCACAGCAAGCTCAGGTGAACGCTTTGACGAGAGAACAGGCGGAGGATATGCCTGAAGGAGTTATTGCAGGTACTTGTGTTATATTTGATTTTCCTGCACGAGTTTTATTTGATACATGAGCATTACACTCCTTCATATCTGATTTGTTTGTGCATGAGTATGGGTTGAGTGTTACCCCACTGTGTGATGTCGTGTCTGTATATACTCCTGCTGGTATGTGGTTGAGGTACCGTGAGGTGGTTGTGGATTGTGTGATTAGATTTGATGAGCATGTGCTGGTGACTAACCTAATTTACTTGGATATTAGAGATTTTGATTGTATCTTGGGTATGGACGTGTTGCCCAGCTATAGAGCGACTGTAGATTGTTTCCATGGTGTGGTGAGGTTTAGACCTCTAGTTGGGGAGAAGTGGGATTTCTACGATGCTGTTCACGATCAAAGATGCCACTAGTGTCTGCCATGGAGATGTTCAGCCTGTCGTCTCTAGAGAATTCATGGTTTATGATCTATGCCCTTGATATTTCTCGAGAATCACAGATAGAGCTGATTGATGTTCCGATTGCTCGAGAGTTCCTTGATGTGTTTCCAGATGAGATTCTTGGATTTCCTCCGAGAAGAGAGATTGACTTCAGCATAGAGTTAGTGCCAGGAACATCCTGATTTCTAGAGCTCCGTATCGATTGGCGCCAGATGAGCTGAAGGAACTCAAGGATCAGTTGCGTGATCTTGTGGAGAAAGGCTTCATCAGGCTGAGTATGTCGCCTTGGTGAGCTCCGAATCTTTTTGTGAAGAAGAAGGATGGATCTATGAGGAAGTGTGTTGATTTTCGGCAGTTGAATAAAGCGATAGTGAAGAACAGGTATCCTTTGCCGAGGATTGATGACTTGTTTGATCAGCTGCAGGGATCGACAGTGTACTCTAAGATTGATATGCAATCTGGTTATCATCAATTGAGGATTAGAGATGTTGATATGGCGAAGACGGCTTTCAGGACGAGATACGGGCATTATGAGTTTCTTGTGATGCCGTTTGGATTGACTAATGCTCTTGCTGTCTTCATGGATTTGATGAATCGCATCTTTAGTGAGTACATCGATCGTTTTGTGATCGTCTTCATAGATGACATCCTAGTGTATTCGAGGAGCTACAGAGAGCATAAAGAGCACTTGAGATTGGTGTTGCAGAAACTGAAAGACTCACAGTTGTATGCGAAGTTCAGCAAGTGTGAATTCTAGCTGGATAAGGTAGTATTTTTGGGTCATGTCATATCTGCAGAAGGTATTTCTGTGGATCTGAGTAAGGTCGAAGCAGTTCTTAACTAGGAATGACCTAGGTATGTTTCTGAGATCCGTAGTTTCTTGGGTTTGGCTAGCTACTATAGACGTTTCATCAAGAAGTTCTCTTCGATAGCCAGACCGACGACTCAGTTGACCCAGAAAGATAGGAAGTTTGTTAGGACTGATGAGTGTGAGTCGAGTTTCCAGTTGCTCAAGGAGAAGTTGACTACTGCTCCTGTGTTGGCATTGCCTTCGAGTTATGGAGGTTTCGTAGTGTGCTCTGATGATTCTCTGAATGGTTTGGGCTGTGTATTGATGCAGAACGGACGAGTGATAGCTTATGCATCTTGACAGTTGAAACCCCATGAAACGAGATACCCCGTTGATCTAGAGTTGGCCACCAGCGTGTTTGCGTTGAAGATTTGACTTCATTACTTGTATGGTGAGCAATTCGTGGTCTACACGGACCACAAGAGTTTGAAGTATATCTTCACTCAGTCAGATCTGAATATGAGGCAACGTCGTTGGATGGAGTTGCTCAAAGATTTTGACTGTGAAATTCAGTATCAACCTGGGCGGATGAACTTAGTGGCCGATGCTTTGAGTAGAAAATCTCAACCTGTGATGTTAACGTCGATGAGTATATCCAAAGTCCATGAGGATTTGGGGACTTCTGGATGGCATTTTCAGCCAAGTGGTCAGTATTTCATAGTTTCTTCTATTCAGGTAGAACCACAAATTTTTGTAGACATTAGAGCAGCGCAGAGGACTGACCCGTATATTCATGAGTTGAAGATCAAGGGCCAAAGTGGTCAGTCGGAAGATTTTTCTGTTGCTTCTGGTGGACGTCTGAGATTTTGTGGTAGATTGGTTGTTCCGAATTTGATTGATTTGAAGGAAACCATTCTGAATGAAGCCCATTGTAGTCGTTATAGTGTGCATCCGGGCGATAAGAAGATGTATCATGCCTTGAAGTATCACTACTAGTGGGAAGGTATGAGGAATGATATTTATGGATTCGTAGATCGATGTTTGAATTGTCAACAGGTCAAGGCTGAGAGAATGAGACCTGGTGGATTGCTACAGAGTCTAGAAGTGCCTCAATGGAATTGGGAGCATGTGGCCATGGATTTTGTGACTCACTTGCCTCGATCGAATAGAGGATGTGATGCGATTTGGATTGTTGTTGATAGACTGTCGAAGTCAGCCCATTTCATTCCCTATGATGTGAGGTGTTCGATGAAGAATATGGCAAAGTTGTATATCGACCATGTGGTTAGATTGCATGGAGTGCCGGTTTCGATAGTGTCCGATAGAGATCCAAGTTTTACTTCCCTATTCTGGAAGAGCTTGCAAGCAGCTATGGGTTTAAGATTGGCTATGATTACAACTTATCACCGTCAGACAGATGGCCAATCTGAGAGGACCATTCAGATTTTAGAGGATATGCTGCGAGCAATAGTGATGGATTTCAGCGGTGGCTGGTAGGATTCTTTATACTTGGTTGAATTTTCCTATAATAATAGCTACCAAGTGACTATCGGGATGGCTCCATTCGAAGCTTTGTATGATCGAAAGTGTAGATCTCCAATCTGTTGGGAAGAGATTGGTGAGAAACAGTTGTCTACTCCTGAATTTGTGCAGCATATGAAAGATCAGATTGAGTTGATTCGGAGTAGAATGAAAGCTGCACAAGATCGTCATGCGAGTTATGCTAACAAGAGATGTAGACCGTTGAAATTTTAAGTTGGCGATCGAGTATTTCTCAAAGTTTCTCCTTTCAAGAGAGTGATGAGAATCAGATTTAAGGGTACATTGGCTCCTAAATTCGTTGGTCCATTCGAGATTGTTGAGAGGATTGGATCTTCAAATTATGCTTGCTTGCTAAGTTAGCAGAGATGCATTATGTGTTTCATGTGTCAATGTTGAGAAAATATGAGCCAGATCCGTACCATGTGCTGAGGACTGATGAAGCAGAGCTGGATTCTACCCTGAGCTATGTTGAATATCCAGTGCAGATTCTAGATAAAAATGAGAAGTAGCTGAGGAACAAGAGTATACCGTTGGTGATGGTCCAATGGAGCAAGCATGGAAGAGAGGAATCTACCTGAGAAGTCGAAGAAAAGATGAGACAAGAGTGGCCTCATATGTTTGAGTTTTAACAGTATCATACCAGGTAATTTTATAGCTTGTGTTTGCGTGATTTGGGTGCTTAGTATTCTTGATTTGTGACTTGAATTAGCATTGAGTCATGCTGGGCAAATTGTTTGCCTGAGTTTTGGTGATTCTCTGGCGTTTCTTGGTTCTAATCTGTTGTTGAGAGTTGATTTCGAGGACGAAATCTTTTTCTAGTTGGGGAGAATGTAAGGACTAGAAATCTATTAATTGGTGATTAATCAGTTAATCAGATTTGGATGAGGATTAACCAATGGAGACGCTAGTTGTCGGGTTTTCAGATTTGAGATAATTGGTTTTTCTATTGGTGATTTTTGGATATTAAGATCTGGGGTAGAACAGATCAGATTTGGACTGTTGGTCGCTATCGGGTGACTTGGAGAAGGTGAGCTATTAGGATTCCCGCGTTAGCGCTAGCGAGAATCAGATTTGAGATGTCCTTGTGTGTTTGAGCAATTGGCCTCGAGAGGGAAGTGAATCGATGTCGTTTTGAGTGTAAGCAATACGGTGTCGTTTTGGGGTGATAGTCAGATCTGGTATTGCGAGCGGAAACAGACTTGGTTGGCGAAGAGAAGTCAAGTGTTAGTCAACTGTAATGTTTGAACTGGTCTGGTTCGAGAGCAAGCTTAGACCGGTGCGGTGTAATGATTTCAGATTTGGTAAAATCTTGATGTTCGTGAGCGGGTCTTTTATGCGAGATCTGTTGTTTTGAGTGGGACCCTTATGCTACGTCGTTTTGCGGTAACGCGACGTCGTTCGATGGTTGTGAGCTAGTATAGCGTAGCGAAGGCGGATCTGAGTTAGCTCTAAGATCTGAATAGCGCTCAGATCTGAGTATGTCGGTGGTTGACTTTCACTGTAGCTTTGACCGAGAGGTTTAAATATAAGTGTAGAGTAACATTTAGTCGATATTCGAACCCGATATTTTCTTATCTTCTTCCCTGAGAACTCCCGATTAGTACTGTTCATTCGAACACTTTTCTCCCTCGATTGCCGTCGATCTACGCCGCCGTTTGGAGCAAAATTGGTGGCACTAAGCTCGTCTTCCATAGGGCTTTCGATTGATACCAGTTTAGAGCTTTAGATCGACGAGTTGAGGGAGCTCGAAGTAGTTGCAGGTTCGAGCATCTTCGCGATTGTTGACCAGTCGTTCTTCTGTTCTTTAGAGCTTTCAAATTTGGGCTTGTAAGCATCTTTTCGTTGAGCCTTTGAGGAGCTCGTGAGTAGCAGATTTGAGCAGGCTGTTGGAGCTGTGTTATGTGTGATCTGTCGAGGTAGAAACTGAGATTTGAGGTACGAATTGAGCTTATTTAAACAGCTTTGCGCATAAGCATGTGAATATTCCAGCATGATCTGAATGCTATGATCTGGGTGTTTACGTTAACAGATTTTTCTTGGCTTTTATGTGATTTACTTGTTCTGTTTGCATTGATTTATGCATGTGAGAATTGATATTCCTGGCATTCATGCATACATATTGAGCCTGATAATTGATTGATGACCCGAGTCGAGCTAGCATTGTGATCGGCCGGCTGAGTTGTCGCGCATGAAAGGTCCAGTGCTATCATCGGGGTGGTGGCCGACTGAGTTATCGTGCCTGAAGACCACTGAGCTGTGATGGTCGACGGACCTGAAGATCACGGACCGATGATTTCCACCGGCTGATTGGTTGTGCGTGGTGCTGAGGCTCAATTGAGGTTTTCCAGCTGAGTTGTTGGCCTAGATGACCGATTTCCTTGACGGCGTCATGTATATCATGATATGAATATTGCATGTTTATGAATTGCTTTTTTATGAGTGCTCTTTGTACTGAGGTTTGACCTCGTTTTCCTTTCCCTATTTTTGGGCTGCTTGCATCTTGATTGGCCTTTGCAGGTTCTTCAGGTAACCAGGCTGGACAGAGTGGAGCTTCATCTGGTCGATCCCCATTTTTATTTGAGTCCCAGTTATAAATATGTATTGATATATGATCCAGGGGATGTCCTGCGCCATTATTTATGTTTGGGGATCTGTAGTTGATTGACTACCTATTGTTTACCTGTTGTCAGGCCTCGTGCTCACAACAGAGATAAACAACGCACAAACAAGCGGAAGCTAATAAAAAGCGGGTAAAATGTTTTTTTGCTTTGGCCTGACGGTTTAAAACAATATATTTAAAATAGTGCAATACTCAAAATAGATATCCCAGTTTAAGAAACCGACAAAGCAACAAATGGCTACAAGCCATAACAATACAGTATAGCATTCAAACACAAGTATCAGACTCCAACCACTGGATACAACAACGAAGCACAGGGCATCCCCTAGCTAACTGTACTGATATATATAAATATGTTATACGCAACTGGGATACTCTAACCACCTCCTGGGCCACCTCCAGCTGGGTTAAAGCCACGACCAGCTGTAAAACCTTGGTTCCCTGAAAACAATACAAGCAAGGAAAACAAACCAAGCCCCAGAGGGACATGGGGTCAAACCCCAGTACGGAGAGCAACTGAAATAGCTAAAGGAAAGCATAAGATAAAATGCAGATGCTATGCATGAGACACCGGATAACAACTGAAGGCTTCAACAGAAAAAGGAAGCCAAGGAACTCAAACATAGCTCCATAAGATCTGCAACGAATCAGTGGCCACGGGGTGTGTTCAAAGTGTGGTAATGAGCCACTCGCCTTGACACTACACCCGAATACCAGATGCATCAAACAACTCAACCTGCTGTTGCCTCGCCCATGAACTGTGGTAGTTAACCACTCAGCGCATGGTGGCTAACAGATCCCAGCAGGGAGATGAGAGTGCGGTATTGCCGCTCACCCTCGCATCCTGGTAAGAAACAACAGCACAATACAACAAGATACAAAGCAATGGATCTGAAACATGCGTGAACAAATGCGTGTATGCAATTCACATAAAAACAGCTAGCATGGCACAAATGCATAGAAAGCAATACACAGCCATGTTCATCGAAACATCCCAGCAGCCTCACATTATATCTCACGCAACTTCCAAGCTATTAAACAAGCTCAAATCCGTACCTTGTATTTCTGTGCAACAATTACTGCAAACAAAGGTCCCGAGAAATCTGGATTTCAACCTGTCGAAGCACACAGGATATAAATCACAGGGACACTAATACACAGAAGGCACTACTGGGAGTTACGCACTCAACCATCAACTAATCTCAACCATACAACTTAGCAGGAAGCTTAATTCATGGCTAGGAACCAGACCTCATCACAAAAAGGAGCGAAGTTCTACCTGAACTACACAACGCACGAACGACAGCAACTTCGCGTTCCACAACAAGCCAACTACAGCTCCCGAAAGAGATATAAGATTAAACAGCTTCTCGAGAGGAGTCCAACGCTACCTCAAACGTCCAAAACGATGATCAGAATCAAGGGGAAATCGTCGGAGAAACTCACGGTGAACAGTACTAGGGCCCAAAGGCTGGATTCCTTACAAACCAAAAGCTGTACCAGACGTTGCGTTCCAATTAAATCAAACGGCGTCGCATAATCCCAGCGTCTGGATTTATTAGCGTTAACCAAAACGACGTCGCACATCCTACATCATCCAGTCGCTAACTCTCACACAAAAAAACCAGACGCAAGCTACAGGAAAGTTTACTGGCGTTGACGTCTGCTCTCAGCAAAACAAACAACCAGACGATGCATACGAACAAATCTCTCGCAGTTGGTACCCAAAACGGCGTCGTACCAACTTAACTAAACGCTATCGTTATGAACCAACACAAAACACAACAAGGCAACGTCTGAAATTCTAAAACACTACCATAATTCACCTAAACGACGATGTTTAGATCTCTTGCGCCACCAAATACACGCTACGACTGGATTTCACTACAAACCAGCTTTCACCACAAAACCAGATCTCACAAAATAGATCTCAAGCTCAAAAAATACCAAAATTTCCAGAATTGCTTTAAACACCGATTAATCCAACAATTAATCTCATTATTGATTTCTAGGTATCACATTTCTCTCCCACTAAAAAGTATTTCGTCCTCGAAATCAATCAACAATTCTGAAATACAACTCAACAATCAGCAAGCCAAAACAGAAACTCGCCTAACACAGGCCAAAAGTTCAAGATAACTGAGCAAATAACTAACACAACTAGAGAAGAAATACAACTAAAAACTATCAGCTACTGGAAATTTAGCTCAACAGCTACTCAAACAGATGCGGCCACTCGCGCTGCATCTTTTCTTCCAGCTCCCAAGTAGCTTCTTCTCTGTCATGTTTGCTCCACTGCACCATCACCAATGGAATGGTCTTATTCCTCAACTGTTTCTCTTTTCTGCCTAGGATCTGTAAGGGATATTCCTGATAACTCAACGTATGATCTAGCTCAACCTCGTCAGTTCTCAACACATGAGACGGATTTGGCTCGTACTTCCTCAACATGGAAACATGAAAGACATCATGCAGAGAAGCTAATTCAGAAGGCAACAGCAGTCGATACGCTAATGGGCCAATCCTCTCGACAATTTCATACGGTCCGACGTAACGAGGGGCTAACTTTTCCTTGTGTCCAAACCGCATAACACTGCAAAACGGAGAAACTTTAAGGAAAACCGGATCACCAACCTGAAACTCTAGAGGTCGACGCCTGTTATTCGCATAACTGGCTTGGCGATCTTGGGAATCTTTCATCCGCTGTCGAATTAGATCCACATGATCCTTCATTTGCTGCACAAAATATGGGGCAGATAGTTGCTTCTCCCCCACTTCTTCCCAACATACTGGCGATCTGCACTTCCTGCCATATAAAGCCTCAAACGGCGCCATTCCAATCGTCACTTGATAGCTGTTATTGTACGGAAATTTCACCAAAGACAACGCGTCCTGCCAGCTACCACCAAAATCCATCACAACAGCTCGTAACATATCCTCCAACGTCTGGATAGTCCTCTCAGATTGGCCATCTGTCTGGGGGTGATACGCTGTACTCATAGCCAATCTGGTACCAAAGCTGCTTGCAAACTCTTCCAAAACCTGGAAGTAAACCTCGGATCTCGGTCTGAGACAATCGAAACAGGCACACCGTGAAGTCTAACCACGAAATCCACGTACAGTTTCGCCATTTTCTTCAACGATATGGTCATCCCATAGGGAATAAAATGTGCAGACTTTGACAATCGGTCAATAACCACCCAAATAGCATCGCATCCTCTGCTGGAACGAGGCAGATGCGTCACGATCGCTATGTGCTCCCAATTCCATTGGGGCACTTCCAAACTCTGCAACAGACCACCAGGTCTCATCCTCTCGACCTTTACCATCTGACAGTTCAAACATCGAGCAACGAATCCAGCAACGTTGCTCTTTAGGCCAACTCACCAGAAGTGCGGCTTCAACGCATGGTATATCTTCCGTGCACTAGGATGAACACTATGTCTGCTGCAGTGTGCTTCCCGAAGGATCTCCTCCTTCAAATCAATGAGGTTAGGCACAAGGGGCACTTCCAAACTCTGCAACAGACCACCAGGTCTCATCCTCTCGACCTTTACCATCTGACAGTTCAAACATCGAGCAACGAATCCAGCAACGTTGCTCTTTAGGCCAACTCACCAGAAGTGCGGCTTCAACGCATGGTATATCTTCCGTGCACTAGGATGAACACTATGTCTGCTGCAGTGTGCTTCCCGAAGGATCTCCTCCTTCAAATCAATGAGGTTAGGCACAACCAGCCTGCCACGAAACCTTAAGCAACCATCCGAAGAAACAGAGTAATCCTCAAGTTCCCCAGCCCTGACCTTTAACTTCAACTCGTGGATGGAAGGATCAGTCCTTTGAGCTGCTCGAATACTAGAAACAATCTGCAGCTCCACTTGGAAAGAAGAAACCACAACGCAATCATCAGCCGTATAGAACCTCCAACCAGTAGTGTTAAGATGCTCCTGATCCTTAGAAATGTACAACGAATCAAGCATCTCACTAGCCTTCCTGCTCAAAGCATCGGCCACTAAGTTCGACTTCCCAGGCTGGTACTTGATCTCGCAATCAAAGTCCTTTAGCAGCTCCATCCAACAACGTTGTATCATGTTCAAGTCAGGCTGCGAAAACAGATACTGCAAACTCTTGTGGTCCGAGTACACCACAAATTGCTCGCCATACAGGTAATGACGCCAGATTTTCAGCGCAAAGACCACGGCTGCTAGTTCCAAGTCATGGTACTGGATAACGAGTCTCGTGCGGTTTCAGCTACCGTGAGGCATACGCAATGACTCGACCATTCTGCATCAACACACAACCCAATCCATTGAGCGAAGCGTCAGAACAAACAACGAAACCACCTGATCCGGACGGCAGAGCCAACACAGGTGCAATAGTCAACTTCTCCTTAAGCAGTTGAAAAGCATTCTCGCACTGCTCAGTCCACACAAACCGCTTGTCCTTCTGTGTCAGTTGAGTCATCGGCTTTGCTATGCTAGAGAATCCTTCAATGAAACAATGATAATATCCAGCCAGACCCAAGAAACTGTGAATCTCGGAAACATTTCTGGGATGCTCCCAGTTCATAACAGCATCAACTTTACTGGGATCCACCGAAATCCCCTCGGTTGAAACAACATGTCCCAAGAAAACAACACGATCCAGCCAAAACTCGCACTCGGAGAATTTAGCATACAACTGCTGGTCTCGCAACGTCTGAAGGACAATTCTCAGGTGCTCCTTATGCTCCAAAGGAGTCTTAGAATATACCAAGATGTCATCAATAAACACAATCACGAACTGATCTATGAACTCTCTGAAGACCCGATTCATCAGATCCATGAAAACTGCTGGGGCATTTGTCAAACCAAACAGCATAACCAGAAACTCGAAATGCCCGTACCTGGTACAAAAAGCAGTCTTCGTGACATCCTGATCTCTCACTCTCAGCTGATGATACCCTGAACGAAGGTCGATCTTCGAGTACACCGTAGAACCTTGCAGCTGATCAAACAGATCATCGATTCTCGACAACGGGTACTTGTTCTTAACTGTCGCTTTGTTCAGCTGGCGAAAGTCAATGCACATCCGCATGAGCCATCCTTCTTCTTCACAACAAAATGGGCACTCCCCACGGTGACATACTAGGTCGAATGAAACCTTTCTCCAGCAAATCGTCCAACTGCACCTTGAGTTCTCTCAACTCCGCAGGCGCCAAACAATACGGGACACGAGATATCGGAGATGTGCCAGGCACCAGCTCAATGCTGAAGTCAACCTCCCGCCTCGGAGGAAAACCAGGAATCTCCTCCAGAAAAACATCGGGAAAGTGTCGCACTACGGGAACGTCACTAAGCTGCACACGAGAAGAAGAAGACGCATCCAAAGCGTAGATCAGAAAACCCGCATTCCCTAAAGACAACAAGCTGAACATCTCGATCGCTGAGACTAAGGGGATCTTCGATCGAGAATCCTGGCCGTAGAAGTCCCAATTCTCGCCAGACAAAGGCCTAAAACGAACAATCCCATGGAAGCAATCCACGGAGGCCCTATAATTGGACAACACGTCCATACCAACTATACAATCTAAATCCCACAACATCAAACGGATCAAGTTGGCCAACAACACATGCTCACCGAAACGCAACACGCCATCTATCAAAACCCACCTAGGAGAACAGGCTAACACCGCCAGGGGTAGAAACAGAAACAACATCGCGCAAAGGGATGGTATGCACCGGTGTCAAACAACACACGTGCAGGAAAATAAAAAATGAGACAAGTACCTGCGCTCACCCGAGCATGCTGAGGTCCAGAATAAAACGGCTGAGACGACTGTCCGAATCGCGACGGACCAGGCTGCTAGAACGGCCTGAACGGAGTCTCACCAATTCTGTGCGGTTGAAACGGAGGGGAACAACCCCTAGACTGACCTCCACGACCCTGAGGCTGGGCCGCGGTCTGCTGTGATCCAGCTGACGGACACACTCTAGCAAAATGCCCGTACTGACCACAAATGTTGCAGGAACCCTGCACACCAACACACTGGGTAGAAGGATTCTTTCCACCGCAAAAATCACAGAACTCAGCCCGAGAACCACTGCTACTCGAGCTTCCTGAACCAGAAGAGCCAGAACCCGACTTATTCTTGAACTGCTGACCGCGGGGTCGAAACCTCTGACGGCCAGACTGCTGAGCCACATGCTGCTGAGGCTACTGCTGCTGCTGGGGCTGATGTGCTAACTGGGTCGCCTGAGAAGACTGCGCCCCCTGACCAGTGGAACGACCACCCTAAGCCACCTGCTTCCTACGAGCACGACGACTCCGCAAACCCTCCTCAATATCAATGGCACTATCAACTTCCTCAGCATACATCTTGGGTTTGCTAGTCAGCACCATCTGATATAATTCCTCATTCAAGCCCTCTAGAAATCTGGTCCTCTTGGCCCTCTCCCGGCCAGAAACGTGCGGAACATACGCCAACAAAGAAGAGAACGTACGTGCATACTCCCTCACCGTCATGGAGCCCAGCTCCAGATGATCGAACTCCCACTCATGGGCGTTCACATAAGACTCGGGTACATACTCTTGCCGGATGGTCTCGCAAAAACTGCCCCAAGAAATCCCAACGCTGGTCTCCAACAAGGTACTCGAAGCGCCTCGCCACCAGCGCTCTGCCGCCTTCCTAAGCAAGAGGGTCACTAAACTCAGCCGAAGATCATCATCATACTGAACCCGATCAAAAAGACCAATAATGTTCCGGAGAAACGAGTCTGCATCCTCACTGGAATCGTCACCATTAAAGACCGGTGGGTTCATCCGCTGAAACCCCGCTATAACAACATCCATCCGCTCCACAGGAGCAGGCAAGTCACCAACTTCCTCCTCCTCATCATTCCCAACACGGCTATGACTACGAGCACTACGCTGATCCTCGTTGTATCCTGTCGATTCTCAAACTGCCCCTACCTCTACCACGACGTCTAGGCGACATCTAAGAATACACTCAATAGGATAAGAAACACAAAACAGATACAACATAGATATTGCAACAATATACAGCACATAAATCACATGGTCAAGCACATGCAACACACGACACTGTGCCTAGACTCAAGTGTGATCATGGAAATTGAGCTTATCCCAGCTTAAGCTCTGATACCAAAAATGTCAGGCCTCGTGCTCACAACAGAGATAAACTGTGCCTAGACTCAAGTGTGATCATGGAAATTGAGCTTATCCCAGCTTAAGCTCTGATACCAAAAATGTCAGGCCTCGTGCTCACAACAGAGATAAACAACGCACAAACAAGCGGGTAAAAATTTTTTTTGCTTTGGCCTGACGGTTTAAAACAATATAATTTAAAATAGTACGATACTGAAAATAGATATCCCAGTTTAAGAAACCGACAAAGCAACAAATGGCTACAAGCCATAACAATACATTATAGCATTCAAACACAAGTATCAGACTCCAACCACTGGATACAACAACGAAGCACAGGACATCCCCTGGCTAACTGTACTGATACATATAAATATGCTATACGCAACTGGGATACTCTAACCACCTCCTGGGGCACCTCCAGCTGGGTTAAAGCCACGACCAGCTGTAAAACCTGGGTTCCCTGAAAACAACACAAGCAAGGAAAACAAACCAAGCCCCAGAGGGACATGGGGTCAAACCCCAGTACGGAGAGAAACTGAAATAGCTAAAGAAAAGCATAAGATAAAATGAAGATGCTATGCATGAGACACCGGATAACAACTGAAGGCTTCAACCGAAAAAGGGATCCAAGGAACTCAAACATAGCTCCATAAGATCTGCAACGAATCAGTGGCCACGGAGTGTGTTCAAAGTGTGGTAATGAGCCACTCGCCTTGACACTACACCCGAATACCAGATTCATCAAACAACTCAACCTGTTGTTGCCTCGCCCATGAACTGTGGTAGTTAACCACTCGGCTCATGGTGGCTTATAGATCCTAACAGGGAGATGAGAGTGCGGTATTGCCGCTCGCCCTCGCATCCTGGTAAGAAACAACAGCACAATACAACAAGATACAAAGCAAGGGATCTGAAATATGCATGAACAAATGCGTGTATGCAATTCACATAAAAACAGCTAGCATAACACAAATGCATAGCAAGCAATACACAGCCATGTTCACCGAAACATCCCAGCAGCCTCACATTATATCTCACGCAACTTCCAAGCTATCACAAGCTCAAATCCGTACCTTATATTTCTGTGCAACAATTACTGCAAACAAAGGTCCCGAGAAATCTGGATTTCAACCTATCGAAGCACACAGGGCATAAATCACAGGGACACTAATACACAGAAGGCACTACTGGGAGTTACGCACTCAACCATCAACTAATCTCAACCATACAACTTAGCAGGGAGCTTAATTCATGGCTAGGAACCAGACCTCTTCACAAAAAGGAGCGAAGTTCTACCTGAACTACAAAATTCACGAACGGCAGCAACTTTGTGTTCCACAACTAGCCAACTACAGCTCCCAAAAGAGGTATAAGATGAAATAGCTTCTCGAGAGGAGTCCAACGCTACCTCAAATGTCCAAAACGATTACCGGAATCAACGGGAAATCGTCGGAGAAACTCTGGATATTCTGGATACCGTAATCTGAGCCACTGTAGCGCGTGATATTCTGGATACCGTAATCTAAGTTGAATGCTCTGTGATGGTCAGAGCGCACAACCTGATCTGGATAATGAAGGCTAAGCTGATACTAGTTTGAGTAGTATGGCATAATCTGGAGTTAGCATTGGGAGTTACGCGTCTGAGCTGAGTAGTGAGATAAGGGACGTGGTGCTGTGTTGTCGGGTTAAATCAGCTTGGGTTAAAGCTGATGGCGAAGGAAAGTTGTGGTGTAAACTGTTGGTAACCTTCGTATCGAGTTTGGAATAAATCTGATAAGGTGCAAGCTGATCTGAGTGTAACAGCTCTGGTTGAACTGCTCCGTTGGACGTTGAACGAGTTTTCTGTTGCAAGCTATCTTTGGGGAAAACAACATAGAGGCGAACAACTCTGAGATTTTGCTTCATAAGTATAAAATATTAGGAGTTGGTGCATAAGCTGGATTCAGCTTAGGGAATTTCTGGGTGCCCTGAGCTGAGTAATCAGATCGTGGGTGTGGTGCCACGTCGTTTAGTGATTTCAGCTTTGGCGGGAGCTGTTCGTGGTTATCAAACCAGACAAGAGCTGGTTGTGGTTTCAGATTTGGACGAGAGCTGTTGGTGATGGTCAGCTTTGGTGAGAGCTGATCATTTCTCCTGTGCTAGAGGGGGCGCGATCTATTTGCACGAGAGCTGAATCACTAGCATGATAATGATCTATTTTGTGAGCGCAATCTGTTGTGAGCGTGAACAGTTGGGAGAGAAAGCTGATTTGAGTGCGTGTGCTGAGCTGCATGCCTGGGCTGAATACAACGTCGAGGTATGAGCTGGTCTGAAAGCACTGTAGCCATGGTCTGAAGAACTTAAGTATATATACCTGCTCGTTGACCAATAATTAGTCATTTTGAGACCACTCATTTCCTTATCTTCTCGTGAGAGCTCCCGATAGATATTTTCTCAAACCCTTGTCGATACACTGTTCACCCGACCTGGTATTTTCCTGATCGGCGGAGATTGGCCGAACAATTTTGAGCTTGGGTACCACGGTTGGAAACCTCTTTTCAAGATCGATATTTCTGTACCAGTTTGGAGTCATGAGGAGGCCCGACTGAGGAAATCGAAGAGAAGCTACTAGAGCTATATTTCGTGATTCCCGTCGAGTTGAGCTTCGCTTCAGTTAACAAAGGTTTTAGGTGCTATTTTCGACCATTGGTAGTTATGTTTTGAGATGGGTTTGATTTTATGATGTGAGTTCAGGCTGGCCGAATTGTGAAGCTTCGACCATGAGCTGTGTGACCTTGAACTCGAGCTGATTTCTTTGATATCTTGGAATATTGTACCTTTCTTATGGTTTTTTCCGTGAGCTACTGGTCCTGAGCTGTTGGCCGAGAGATGGCGGACAGTGTGCGCGTAATATTTTCAGCCGTGAGCTTTGAGTTGGGGTATTTGGTAAGATCTGCTCAATGTATGAATTTGAGCTTGTGATTACAGCTTTGAGATAGACATGTGAGATTTTGATTGTATCTTGGGCATGGATTTCCTAGCGAGCTATAAGTCTACAGTAGTGTTTTCATGGCGTGGTCAGGTTTAGACCTCAACTTGGGGAAAATTTGGATTTCTATGGTTTTGATTCTCGATATAAGATTCCACTAGTCTCGACCATGGTGATGTTTGGGGCTTTTGTCACTCAAGAATTCTGAGTTTATGATTTATGCACTAGAAGTGACGCCGCCTCGTTTAGAGATTCATGATATTCAGATTGTCCAGGAGTTCCGTGATGTTTTTCCGAATAATATTCTAGGTTTCCCTCCGAGAAGGGAGATTGATTTTAATATTGAGTTGATGCCAGGGATTGCCCCGATTTCAAGAGCCTCGTATAGGGTGGCACCACCAGAGTTGAGAGAACTCAGGATGAGTTGCGTGATCTTCTGGAGAAAAGTTTTATTAGACCGAGTTTGTCACCCTAGAGAGCTCTGATTCTGTTTGTTAAGATGAAGGATGTACAATGCGCATGTTTATCGATTTTCGGCAATTGAATGAAGCGACAGTGAAGAACAAGTATCCTTTGCCAAGGATTGATGACTTGCTTGATCAGCTGCAGGGTCCGGCTGTGTACTCTTAGATTGATCTTCGTTTCGGCTACCATCAGCTGAGAATCCAGGACGAGGATGTATCTAAAATGGCTTTTCAGACTAGGCATGGACAATACGAGTTCCTTGTCATGCCTTTTGGTCTGACAAATACTCCTGCTATTTTTATGGATTTTATGCATAGGGTCTTCCCAAAGTTCATAGACCGGTTTGTTATTGTGTTCATCAACGATATTTTTTTGTACTCGAGGACTAAGAGAGAGCACAAAGAGCATTTGAAATTAGTCCTCCAGACTCTTAAAAACTCACAGTTGTATGAAAAATTTTCTAAGTGTGAGTCTTGGTTGCACATAGTTGTTTTTCTGGGTCATGTTGTTTCGTCTCGGGGCATATCAGTGGATCCCAGTAAGGTGGAGGCTATGGTGAGCTAGGTGTGGTCCAGTAACGTCTCCGTGATTCGTTGTTTCTTGGGGTTGGCTGGCTATTATAGGCGTTACCCAGAAGGATTGTAGGTTCGTTTGGACAGAGGAGTGCGAGTCGAGCTTCCTGTTGCTGAAGAAAAAGTTGAATGCAACTCCAGTTTTGGCTTTGTCGGTAGTTTCTGGTGGTTTTATGGTGTGTTCTGATGCTTTGTTGAATGTAATGGGATGTGTTTTGATGTAGAACAGGCGAGTCATTGCTTATTCATCTCGATGGTTGAAACCTCATGAGACTCCGCTATCCAGTTCATGACTTATAGTTGGCAGCCATTGTTTTTGTGTTGAAGATTTGGCGCCATTACCTCTATGGTCAGCAGTTTGCGGTATACACCAACCTCAAGAGCATACCGTACCTGTTAAGAATTAAATTTACTTAGTTTTGGTGATAACAAGAGACAATGACTCGAACCGAACAGAACAAAGCAGATCAAGTCTTCGAATAAGATCAGATCATGGGAATTCAGCTTAGAACCAAGTAACAGTTTGGAAGAAGTAATTCAGATCAGAGCACAATAATCAGTTTAGAGAAGAGTACAGACCAAGTGTAGCATAAATCAGTTCAGAAGATTATATCAGATCAGATGTGTAAATCAGCTTAGAGTATAGTGGATCAGATCAGAGCTTATCATCTTTCAGTACAGAAGCACAAAACAGCTTAGAGCGTCAGCGATCAACTTAGAGCAATTCCATCAGCTTAGAGCGTCATAGATCATATCAGAGCATACGAGCTTAGAATGGAGCCTCAAAGAAGAGGAAACAGCTTAGAGAAAAGTCAGCTCTTAGAGCAGTTCAATCTTGCATGCAGCTTTCAGATCTCAGCTTTCGCAGTTTTTAGATATTGACAAGTCATCTATAAACCACGGTCCACATTTTATCAGAAGAGCCAATAGACAACTTGGACGAATATTTATGAGGATCAGAACTAGTTATAACATAATGGACAGAGAGACTTTTGAGACAGTCGAAGGTTTCCAGTTTTGGTTAAAAAGCAACTGGGTTCTACATACAAAGTCAATCCTCATGAGAAGCATTAATTGAAGCATTTATTGTGGTGTACCTTCGTCTTGGATGAAAGAGGACTGTGTCTACTTGGTCAATAATGACCATTCGGGAAGAAGGTTATTGTCAGGCCTCGTGCTCTACTCATAGTTAAACCACGCAAACATAGCGGAAGCATACAAAAAAGTGGCTTAAAATTTTTCGCTTTAGGCCAGACGGTTTAAAACATATAATTTAAAATACAATCATACTTAAAATATCCCAATTTACAAACACACAATACAGCAGTATAGTATTTAAACAAATACAAATACCTGTACTACAACGGACAACACAATCCCATAAGCACAGGGAATTCCCCGGCTAGCAGTACTAGTACATATATGCTATACGCTAACTGGGACACTCTATCCACCTCCTGGGGCACCTCCAGCTTGGTCAAAACCACGACCAACAGAGAAACCTGGGAAACCTGCAAACACATACATGCAACGATACACTAGCCCCAGAGGGACCTCGGGGTCAAACCCCAGTAGCATAAACAGCATAAGGAAAAGCAACAGATAAATATGAAAATGCTATGCAAGGGAACAAGGCTACAACCGAAAGCAGGGAGCCAAAGGATCGCAACAACATCTCAACATCAAGATCTGATCAAAGGACAGGCAATCAGTGGCCACGGGTATACTGAGCACATGGGAGCTACCCACTCATCTCCAGTACACCATACCAAATGCTAACAACCAGCTCCACCTGCTGTTGCTCACTCATGAGATGTGGGAGCTACCCACTCCGCTCATAGCAGCTAACAAACCCGTGTATGCAAATGCAACAGCTGATATTATAACACAGGCACAAGTAATAACAGCACAGAGCATACAAAGCAGGCACATAATCCATGCTCAAATCCTAAGCTGTAAACAAGATCACATCCGTACCTCAATTCTCTGTGCAACAATTACTACAAGCAGATTGCCACAATGACGTCCCGAGCACACAGATCTACCACCTGCTCAACGGTAACACACAATTCCTCAGAGACCGTAGCACAGAACACAGCAGCTGGGAGTTACAAACTCCACCAGCGCTAATCCTACCTCTCTAACTCAACAGAAAGCTCTAAAAAAAGCTCAAAGGCAAGAACTTTACTTACCCCAACAAGCTAGGAGCGAAATCCGACGCTTATGCTAACAGACTACACAAGGGAGATGTCTTCGCACACCTCACCAGCTTCAAGCAAACGTCCGAAAACAATATCCAAAAAGAAGCGTCTCAGCAAGAGGAGTCCAACACTACCACTCTCACTCTCGTCGGAGCTGCCTACTGCCGGCAATCAAAGAAGATAAGGTTCGGTGAACAGTAGCTAGGGTATCGCGACAGAGATCAACTATCGGGAAATATTCTAAGTATGGAAACTGGATACTCAAATCGAAGACCAAGTCCTCTCTTATAAGTCAAAGCTGCTCACAGCTGCTGGAACAATATCCACCACACTTAATCTATCGCAACTGATATTCTCGCTCGCAAAACAGATCTTGCAACAGATCTCTCTCTAAATCAAAACAGATCTCTACTAACTCAAACGACGTCGCAGAGAACTATTGTCGCAACTGGAAACGTCACCCGCTACTCACTGCTGAACACTAACCAACATCTGTTAGCAACGCTACAACAGATCTCTCACACAGCTGACGCTACGCAACTCACAGCTGGGTCTTCTTCGCTAATCCAAAACGCTGTCGTTCCCACTAATCCAAACGATGACGTAGAACTACTTACTGCTGAAACACGCTAGCACGCTCTCTACTGCTCAGCGACAACAGATCTTGCTACAAATGATGAACACAATCACTACTGCTAACGTCATCACTGCTGAGCGCCAACATTCAGCGATGACTCGCGCTAACTGCTGAACAGTTTCCGCGCCAAACTCTAACTCTCCAGAACTTTTCCAAGGCTGAAACAAAACCCGATAGCTTCTCTAAGCATATCGACTCAAAGCTGATCTCAACAAAACCCGATTAATCAACTCAATTAATCTTATCAGGTTTCGGGTCTCACATCTCTCCCCCACTAAAACAGGATTTCGTCCTCGAAATCAATCAACTCCAAAACAAGAGTTCAAGATAACTGGGGAAAGAAACACAACTCAAACAGATGCGGCCACTCACGCTGCATCTTCTCTTCCAGTTCCCAAGTAGCTTCTTCTCTACCGTGCTTGCTCCACTGAACCATCTCCAAGGGAATGGTTTTGTTCCTCAGCTGTTTCTCTTTTCTATCCAAGATCTGCAAGGGATACTCAACATAACTCAAAGTCTGATCTAACTCAACCTCGTCAGTTCTCAACACATGCGAGGGATCTGGCTCATATTTCCTCAACATCGAAACATGAAACCCATCATGTAAGGAGGACAAAACTTGGGGCAACAACAGTCGATAAGCCAAAGGACCAATCCTCTCTAAGATCTCATAAGGACCAACATAACGAGGAGCTAACTTTCCCTTGAGACCAAATCTCATAACGCTGTGGAAAGGCGAAACCTTAAGGAAAACTAGATCACCAACCTCAAACTATAAAGGTCTACGCCTCTTATTCGCATAACTGGCTTGGCGATCTTGAGCAGCTTTCATTCTTTAGCGAATCAAGTCCACCTGATCTCTCATCTGCTGCACAAACTCTGGGGAAGACAGCTGCTTCTCCCCCACTTCTTCCCAACACACTGGCGATCTACACTTTCTGCCATACAACTAGATCACCAACCTCAAACTATAAAGGTCTACGCCTCTTATTCGCATAACTGGCTTGGCGATCTTGAGCAGCTTTCATTCTTTAGCGAATCAAGTCCACCTGATCTCTCATCTGCTGCACAAACTCTGGGGAAGACAGCTGCTTCTCCCCCACTTCTTCCCAACACACTGGCGATCTACACTTTCTGCCATACAAAGCTTCAAACGGTGCCATGCCAATGGTCACCTGATAGCTGTTATTGTAGGAAAACTTAACCAAAGACAACGAGTCTTGCCAGCTACCACTGAAGTCCATCACAACAGCTCTCAACATATCCTGTAAAATATGGATAGTCCTCTCAGATTGGCCATCTGTTTGGGGGTGATACGCTGTACTCATAGCCAATCTAGTTCCCAAAGCTGTTTGCAAACTCTTCCAAAACCTGGAAGTAAATCGAGGATCACGATCTGAAACAATCGAAACTGGCACACCATGCAAACGTACCACAAAATCTATGTACATCTTTGCCATCTTCTTCAAAGAATAGCTAATGTTGTAGGTAATGAAGTGCGCAGACTTCGACAATCTGTCTATCACACCCCACATAGCATCACCACCTCTACTGGAACGAGGCAAATGCGTGACAAAATCCGTAGCTATGTGCTCCCAATTCCATTGGGGCACCTCTAAGCTATGCAACAAACCACCAGGTCTCATCCTCTCTGCCTTGACTTGTTGACAATTCAGACATCGGGCTACAAAATCAGCAACATCAATCTTCAAACCTTCCCACCAGTAATGCTGCTTCAAGGCATAATACATATTCCTTGCACCAGGATGGACACTGTATGTCAGGCCCCGTGCTAATTACTCACAATTAACACATAATAAACTCATAAACACGGAAGCTAAAATCAGGGCTTAAAAATTTTTCGAAATAGTTTGGGCCTGAACTCAAAACATACATTCAAAATATCTATAATCAAAATATAAGTTAACTCAACTTATATAATCAGGTAACAACAACAATTCAAATAGAATACAGATCCCCAATACACAGAAACGCGGGGCATCCCCCGGTTTAGTACATATCATAAATATAACTGGGACTCATGGAAAAGGGGATCGACCAGCTGAAACTCCACTCTGTCCAGCCTGGCTACCTGAAGATCCTGCAAATGGGCAACACAGACCCAAGACACAAAAGCAGGAAAACAAATACGAGGTCAAGCCTCAGTACGAATAGCTATCAAAACAGCTAAACATGCAACATGCTATAAATCAATGTCATGAATGCATGAGGGCTATCAAAGAATCGGATAGCTAGACCAGTCCATCAACTGGAAAATTAAATCAAGCCTCTATACCACGCACAACCAATCAGCCGGTGGAAATCATCGGTTCATGATCATCGGGGCCCGTCAGCCCATCACAGCTCGGTGGTAGACACTCGAATCCGGTAGTCACCACTCCGATGATAGCGTTGGACTTTTCGGACACGACTCATCAGTCGACCAGTCACAACGTGGCATCCAATCAGGTCATCAAATCAATCTGTCAAGGCTCAATATGGATGCATGTATGCCAAATTCAATATCCAATAAACAATGCATACAAAATCAATACGTAAAACAGAATGTAACTCAATCATTCAACACACTGATTCACATAAGTCGCAGCAGCAAGACTCACAACATCAATCACAGCATGTTCACGCCTAAAGCTGCTAAGGGCTGCTCAATTCGTACCTCAATTCCACAAATTCTACCTGACAGATTACTCAAAGTACGGCAGAACAGATGCAACCAGCTTTCACCTGGTTCGAAATTCACAGCAGCAAGCTTCCTGGAACTCCAACACACTGATTCACATAAGCGCAGCAGCAAGACTCACAACATCAATCACAGCATGTTCACGCCTAAAGCTGCTAAGGGCTGCTCAATTCGTACCTCAATTCCACAAATTCTACCTGACAGATTACTCAAAGTACGGCAGAACAGATGCAACCAGCTTTCACCTGGTTCGAAATTCACAGCAGCAAGCTTCCTGGAACTGAAATCTGTGCAAGGTAGCTATTATCTTAGCTCAAATCTAAACATACATCCTCAAACACCTACGGCCAGAACTATACTCCAGTTCTAAACATCTACGCATGTATTAACTACAAGGACAGAGCTCAAATCAACGAGAAATGCTCACCCAAAAGCTCACGCTAGCAGGAGGTTCACAGATCTCACGGCACGAAGACACAACACTTCGCGTTCCTCCTCCAATCGATGATTCAGGGTCTCTAATGGGTAGCAAACGAAAGAGCTAAGCTAGGGGAGTCCAGCGCCACCAAGATTGTCAAAAACAGAGGCTGGAAACAACGGAAATTGGCGGTGGAAAGTTACGGTGAACAGTAGCAAGTCGGGGGTTTCAACAGAGAAGATAAGAAATGACGGGTTGAGAAATATTCTAAGTGTAGTTCGACACTTCTATTTATTCCTCAATTCAATGGCTACTGTCTAAATCAAACACCGACAAAAACAGATCTATGCATCAAGAGATAGCTTCAAACAGATTCCTCAAACCAACGCTTACAATCAAACAGACTTCACAACGTTAATTCAAAATGCTCGCGCTAAAATTAAAACGACAGCGTTTCGGTAACATCTGGTCTCTCCAACGGTAGCACAAACCAGATCTCTCGCTTGCGCAATACAAAACACGCTAAGTGCTGGAAATCCAAAACGACGATGCAGCAACTAACTGGAACGACGCCGCATCATTCAAAACAGATCTCAGCGCTCAACACATCAGATCTCAGCGCTACTACTAAAACAGATCTCTACGCCTTAGCAACGCATAATGCTAAACGACGAGGTAGCCAATAATCCAAACGACGTCGCACAGAAAAACAGATCTCTCCTCAAATTACAACGCTAGCGCTCGAAACAGATCTCTCGACTAAACGCGCTATACCAGATGTCAACTTCACATGTTGACTAACACGTGAAATCTGCTTACGTCAGCAGATATCTTCACGTGAACTATCACCCTTGCTCGATACAACGAAACCAGATGTCTCAATCTAGCGATCACCCGCTACAGTGCCGTTGACCAGCGTTGACATCTAAAATTACGAAATGCAAGCGCTTAACTCCCGCCCCACTCTCGACCATCCAGACTTCACCAAAACGACACCGTTTTACTCAATTCTCGCGGCACTTCACGCAACGCTAAGGAAAAACAGATTTCTATCTAAATCTAACCAAATCAACTTCAAATCGCTACCATATTTCACCCGATAAACCCGAACTAAAATGCTACAGTGCCGTTGACCAGCGTTGACATCTAAAATTACGAAATGCAAGCGCTTAACTCCCGCCCCACTCTCGACCATCCAGACTTCACCAAAACGACACCGTTTTACTCAATTCTCGCGGCACTTCACGCAACGCTAAGGAAAAACAGATTTCTATCTAAATCTAACCAAATCAACTTCAAATCGCTACCATATTTCACCCGATAAACCCGAACTAAAATCTGGACAACTCCAACTAGAGATCTGAGTTTCCTCAAATCAGATTTCACCAAAAATCCGAAATTCCAGAAATCAAAAATCTTAATTCTCGCAACTAATGCTACCCCAAAATCTGATTAATCACAAATCTTGAAATCTGATTTCTCACATTCTCCCCACCTTAAGAGATTTTGTCCTCGAAATCAAAGGCAAACCAAGGCAGAAACAATCAAACATTCAAATCAACACAAACAGCTACTCAAATTCGAAGCAAAAACCGGAAATTTACCTGGAAAATTCGTACGATCAGTGCTCAAACAAATGAGGCCAGTCCTGTCTCATCTTTTCCTCAACTTCCCAGGTTGCTTCTTCTCGGCCATGCTTGCTCCATTGGACCATCACCAACGGAATTATCTTGTTCCTCAACTGCTTCTCCTTTCTGTCCAGAATCTGCACTGGATATTCGACATAGCTCAAGGCAGAATCCAGCTCAACTTCGTCGGTTCTCAAAACATGGGACGGGTCTGGCTCATATTTTCTCAACATAGACACATGAAAGACATCATGCATCGCTGCTAACTCCTCGGGCAGCCTCAATCATAAGCCAACTGTCCAATCCGCTCAACAATCTCAAAAGGACCAATGAATCAGGGAGCCAATTTGCCTTTAAATCTGAATCGCATAACGCTCTTGAAAGGAGAAATCTTGAGAAACACACGATCGCCAACCTCAAACTCCAAAGGTTTGCGTCTTCTATTAGCATAGCTAGAGAAACGGTCTTGAGCAGCTTTCATTCTACTCCGAATCAAATCAATCTGATCCTTCATGTGCTGAACAAACTCCAGTGTAGAAAGTTGTCTCTCACCAACTTCTTCCCAACAAATCGGGGATCTGCACTTCCGACCATACAATGCCTCAAACGGAGCCATTCCGATAGTCACTTGGTAGCTGTTGTTATATGAAAACTCAACCAAAGATAGCGAATCCTGCCAGCCACCACTGAAATCCATCACAATTGCACGCAGCATGTCTTCTAAAGTCTGGATAGTCCGTTCAGACTGTCCGTCTGTCTGTGGGTGATAGGCCGTACTCATAGCCAATCTCGAACCCATCGCTGCCTGCAAACTCTTCCAAAATCGAGAAGTGAACCTCGGATCTCTATCGGACACTATCGAAACCGGAACTCCATGCAATCTAACCACATGGTCGATGTACAATTTTGCCATTTTCTTCAGAGAGCACCTCACATCATAGGGAATGAAATGGGCTGACTTCGAAAGTCTATCAATCACAACCCAAGTAGCATCGCATACCCTTCTCGATCGAGGTAGATGAGTCACAAAATCCATGGCGATGTGCTCCCAATTCCATTGGGGCACCTCTAAACTCTGCAGCAAACCACCAGCTCTCATTCTCTCAGCCTTGACATGCTGGCAATTAAGACATCGAGCAACAAAACCAGAGATGTCGCTTTTCATACCTGCCCACCAATAGTAAGACTTCAAGGCATGATACATCTTCCTCTCGCCCGGATGCACACTGTACCGACTACAATGCGCTTCATTCATGATGGTCTCTTTCAAATCAATCAGGTTCGGAACCACTAATCTCCCACGAAATCTCAGACACCCATCCGAAGAAACAGAGAAATCATCAGACTGACCATTCTGGGCCTTAATCCTCAACTCATGGATGTAGGGATCAGTCCTCTGCGCCTCCCTGATGTCATGCAAAAGCTGTGGCTCAACCTGACTCGTAGAAACCATGAAGTACTGATCGCTCGGCTGAAATCTCCAACAAGAAGTACTCAATTGCTCATAGACTCTCGAAGCATTCAAAAACGAAAGCATCGCAGGCTGGGTCTTCCTACTCAATGCGTCGGCAACTGAGTTCATCCGCCCAGGCTGATACTGAATCTCACAGTTAAAGTCCTTGAGAAATTCCATCGATCGTCGTTGCCTCATATTCAAATCTGACTGCGTGAAGATATATTTCAGGCTCTTATGGTCGGTGTACACCACAAATTCTTCACCGTAAAGATAGTGTCGCCAAATCTTCAAGGCAAACACTATCGCAGCTAATTCCAAATCATGAACAGGGTACCTCGTCTCGTGAGGCTTCAACTGTCGAGACGCATAGGCAATCACGTACCCGTTCTGCATCAGAACACATCCTGGACCATTGAGAGAAGCATCGGAGCACACCACGAATCCTCCGGGTCCAGACGGTAGAGCCAACACAAGAGTAGTAGTCAACTTCTCCTTCAACGTCTGAAAACTATTCTCGCACTCATCAGTCCACTCAAATCTCTTATCCTTCTGAGTCAACTGAGTCAGAGGCCTGGCTATCGAAGAGAACTTCTCGATGAAACGCCTATAATAGCCAGCCAATCCCAAGAAACTATGGATCTCAGAAACATTCCTAGGTCTCTCCCAGTTAAGAACTGCTTCGACCTTGCTCGGATCTACCGAAATTCCTTGCGCTGAAATCACATGACCCAAAAAGATAATTCTGTCCAGCCAAAATTCACACTTGCTGAACTTGGCATAGAATTGCGAGTCCCTCAATCTCTGCAACACCAGTCTAAGATGCTCCTTATGCTCTCTCAAGCTCCTCGAATATACAAGGATGTCATCTATGAAGACTATCACAAACCGATCAATATACTCGCTGAAGACGCGATTCATCAAATCCATGAAAACAGCTGGGGCATTCGTCAGCCCAAATGGCATGACTAGAAACTCATAATGCCCGTATCTAGTCCGGAAAGCTGTCTTCGCCACGTCAGTGTCTCTAATCCACAACTGGTGATAACCAGAGCGCAAATCAATCTTCGAGTAAACGACCGATCCCTGCAACTGATCGAACAAGTCATCAATCCTCGGCAAAGGATACTTGTTCTTCACCATCGCTTTATTCAACTGCCGAAAGTCTACACACATTCTCATAGACCCATCCTTCTTCTTCACAAAAAGAATCGGAGCTCCCCAAGGCGACATACTCGGTCTAATGAAGCCTTTCTCCTAGAGATCTCTCAACTGATCCTTCAGCTCTCTCAACTCTGCTGGCGCCAACCGATACGGAGCTCTAGAAATCGGGGCAGAACGGGCACCAACTCGATACTGAAGTTGATCTCACGTCTCGGAGGGAATCCAGGAATCTCGTCTGGAAACACGTCGGGAAACTCTCGGACGATCGGGATATCACTCAACTCCAATCGTTGCTCTTGGGAACTATCAAGCGCGTAAATCATAAATCCAGCATTTCCTAGCGATATCAGGCTAAACATCTCCATGGCAGAAACCAGCGGAATCTTCGGGCGCGAATCAGCACCGTAGAAATTCCACTTCTCACCCGAATCAGGGCGAAACCTCACCACACCATGGAAGCAATCCACCGTAGCCTTATAGCTAGACAGTACATCCATCCCCAAGATACAATCAAAATCTCTAATCCCCAAAACAATCAGATTGGAAACCAAAACGTTCTCATCAAATCTAATCAGAAAATCGATCACTACCTCTCGGGACCACAGATTCACACCAGCAGGAGTAGACACAGACACGACATCACACAATGGGGATGAACTCAACCCATGTTCAAACACAAACAACTCAGATATGAAAGAATGTGATGCACCAGTGTCAAAAAGAACTCTCGTAGGATAATCAAAAATAAAGCATGTACCTCCAATCACCATGCCAGGCGTCTCCTCAGCCTGCTCTCTAGTCAAAGCATTCGCCTGAGCCTGCTGGGGAATCTGAAACTGAGGTCGAGAAGGTCCTCCAAACCTAGACGGCTCACGAGGCTGAAATCCTGATCGCTGGGACTGAGCGAAAGGCTGCTGTCGCTGCGAAGAACCACCAGCGGCACCCTGCTGCGACTGTCCAGAAGGCCGCCCTCCTATCGAAGGACACGCCCTAGCGAAATGTCCCGGCTGATCACAAAGATGGCAAAGTCCTCTAACTCCACGACACTGCGAAGTCTCATGCCTCCCTACGCACTGTCCACAAAATCCGCCGCCAGAACCACTGCCTGAACCACTGCCAGAACCAGAACTCACGGAACCAGAGGAACTCGAGTTGCCCTTCTTCTTGAATTGCTTTCATCGGGGTCGGAACTGATGGCTACTCGACTGCTGTGACCCCTAAAGACTGATACGACTGCGACACCGCCTGCGCTGGCTGAGAAGCACGTCGAGTCGTCTGCTGCACCGGAGCATCAGGATCCATCAAACTCTCGTCAACGTCAACCACATTGTTCACAGCTTCCACAAAGGTCTCCGGGGACCCAGACAACACCATCCGATAGAGATCAGGTCTCAAGCCCTTCAAGAATTTGTTCCTCTTCGTCTGCTCTTGGTTCGCTACATGTGTCATGTACACCAAAAGCGCAGAAAACTGCCTCGCATACTCGGCCACTCGCATGTTACCCTGCTTCAGGTTATCAAACTCACGCTCCCTGCTGCTAAAGTAGGACTCCGGGGTATACTCCTGACGGAACGCCTCACTGAAGCTCTCCCAGGTGATCACCGTCCCACTATCACGAAGCATCCTAGAGGTACCTCTCCACCAGCGCTGCGCGTCATCCCGCAACTGCAGCACTGCTAACTTCAATCTCTTTTCCGGAGCGTACTCCAAGGTATCGAACAACTCCTCCATCTGGACTATCCAAGCCTCAGCTTTCGCACCACCCTCAGTAGCAGCAAACGTCGGAGGGTTCGTATGCTGAAATCGAGCTAAAACTAGTTCCATCTCACCTATCCGTCGAGTCACATCATCCACCCGATGAACATCCTCGTCACTATCTGGAGCCCTAGACCCCTCAGCGGAACGTCTAGATCTACCTCTCCTCGGCGGCATCTACACAAGTCTAGAGGTAAAGCTAACAGCAGATATAACATCAAGGCAGATAATAATCACATAAGTCACAGAGTCAATCAACAATCAAATCAAAACTCTGTGCCTAGACTCGAGTATGATCAAAAGAAATCGAGCTTATCCCAGTTTAAGCTCTGATACCAAAAATGTCAGGCCCCGTGCTAATTACTCACAATTAACACATAATAATCGCATAAACACGGAAGCTAAAAAATCAGGGCTTAAAAATTTTTCGAAATAGTTTGGGCCTGAACTCAAATCATACATTCAAAATATCGATAATCAAAATATAAGTTAACTCAAACTTATATAATCAGGTAACAACAACAATTCAAATATAGAATACAGATCCCCAATATACAGAAACGCGAGGCATCCCCCGGTTTAGTACATATCATAAATATAACTGGGACTCATGGAAAAGGGGATCGACCAGCTGAACCTCTACTATGTCCAGCCTGGCTACCTGAAGATCCTGCAAATGGGCAACACAACCCAAGACACAAAAGCAGGAAAACAAATATGAGGTCAAGCCTCAGTACGAAGGGCTATAAAAACAGCTAAACATGCAAAATGCTATAAATCAATGTCATGAATGCATGAGGGCTATCAAAGAATCGGATCGCTAGACCAGTCCATCAACTGGCAAATCAAATCAAGCCTCTATACCACGCACAGTCAATCAGCCGGTGGAAATCATCGGTCCGTGATCATCGGGGCCCGTCAGCCCATCACAGCTCGGTGGTAGACACTCGAATCCGGTAGTCACCACTCCGATGATAGCGTTGGACTTTTTGGGCACGACTCATCAGTCGACCAGTCACAACGTGGCACCCAATCAGGTCATCAGATCAATCTGTTAAGGCTCAATATGGATGCATGTATGCCAAATTCAATATCCAATAAACAATGCATACAAAATCAATACGTAAAACAGAATGTAACTCAATCATTCAACACACCGATTCACGTAAGTCACAGCAGCAAGACTCACAACATCAATCACAGCATGTTCACGCCTAAAGCTGCTAAGGGCTGCTCAATTCGTACATCAATTCCACAAATTCTACCTCACAGATTACTCAAAGTACGGCAGAACAGATGCAACCAGCTTTCACCTGGTTCGAAATTCACAGCAGCAGGCTTCCTGGAACTAAAATCTGTGCAAGGTAGCTAATATCTTAGCTCAAATCTAAACATACGTCCTCAAACACCAACGGCCAGAACTATACTCCAATTCTAAACATCTACGCATGTATTAACTACAAGGACAGAGCTCAAATCAACGAGAAATGCTCACCCAAAAGCTCACGCTAGCAGGAGGTTCACAGATCTCACGGCACGAAGACACAACACTTCGCGTTCCTCCTCCAATCGCTGATTCAGGGTCTCTAATGGGTAGCAAACGAAAGAGCTAAGCTAGGGGAGTCCAGCGCCACCAAGATTGTCAAAAACAGAGGCTGGAACGATGGAAATTGGCGGTGGAAAGTTACGGTGAACAGTAGCAAGTCGAGGGTTTCAACAGAGAAGATAAGAAATGATGGGTTGAGAAATATTCTAAGTGTAGTTCGACACTTCTATTTATTCCTCAATTCAATGGCTACTGTCTAAATCAAACACCGACAAAAACAGATCTCTGCATCAAGAGATAGCTTCAAACAGATTCCTCAAACCAGCGCTTACAATCAAACAGACTTCACAACGTTAATTCAAAACGCTCACGCTAAAATCAAAACTACAGCGTTTCGGTAACATCTGGTCTCTCCAACGGTAGCACAAACCAGATCTCTTGCTCGCGCAATACAAAACACGCTAAGTGCTGGAAATCCAAAACGAAGACGCAGCAACTAACTGGAACGACGCCGCATCATTCAAAACAGATCTCAGCGCTCAACACATCAAATCTCAGCGCTACTACTAAAAAAGATCTCTACGCCTTAGCAACGCATAATGCTAACGACGACGTAGCCACTAATCCAAACGACGTCGCACAGCGAAACAGATCTCTCCTCAAATTACAACGCTAGCGCTCGAAACAGATCTCTCGACTAAACGCTCTATACCAGATGTCAACTTCACATGTTGACTAACACGTGAAATCTGCTTACGTCAGCAGATCTCTTCACGCGAACTATCACCCGCGCTCGATACAACGAAACCAGATATTTCAATCCAGCGATCACCCGCTACAGTGCCGTTGACCAGTGTTGACATCTGAAATTACGAAATGCAAGCGCTTAACTCCCGCGCCTCTCGACCATCCAGACTTCACCAAAACGACACCGTTTTACTCAATTATCGCGGCACTTCATGCAACGCTAAGGAAAAACAGATTTCAATCTAAATCTAACCAAATCAACTTCAAATCGCTACTAGATTTCACCTGATAAACCCGAACTAAAATCTGGACAACTCCAACTAGAGATCTGAGTTTCCTCAAATCAGATTTCACCAAAAATCTGAAATTCCAGAAATAAAAAATCTTAATTCTAGCGACTAATCCTACCCCAAAATCTGATTAATCACAAATCTTGAAATCTGATTCCTCACACTGTATCTACTGCAGTGCCCTTCTCGCAAGATCTACTCCTTAAGATCAACCAGATTTGGCACAACAAGCCTGCCACGAAACCTCAAGCAACCATCAGAAGAGACAGTATAGTCTTCCAACTGTCCAGCTCTCACCTTCAGATTCAACTCATGGATGGAAGGATCTGTCATTTGAGCTGCTCTAATGCTAGAAACAAGTTGTGGCTCAACTTGAAAAGAAGACAACACAACATAATCCTCAGCGGGGTAAAACCTCCAACCAGTAGTGCTAAGATGCTCATGGACCTTCGAAATCTGCATCAAAGCCAGCATCACTACTTGAGCCTTTCTGCTCAAAGTATCAGCAACTACATTCATCTTCCTAGGCTGGTATTTGATCTCACAATCAAAATCATTTAGCATCTCCATCCATCTACGATGTCTCATATTCAAATCTGACTGAGAAAATAGATACTGAAGACTCTTGTGGTCGGAGTACACCACAAACTGCTCACCATACAGGTAGTGGCGCCAAATCTTCAAAGAAAAAACCACTGCTGCTAACTCCAAATCATGAACTGGATAACGAGTCTCATGCGGCTTCAACTGCCGAGAAGCATATGCAATGACTCGACCATTCTGCATCAACACACAACCCCATCCATTCAAGGAAGCATCTGCACAAACAACAAAACCACCTGAGCCACACTGCAGAGCTAACACAGGCGCAGCAGTTAGCTTCTCTTTGAGCAACAGAAAACTACTCTCACATTGCTCAGTCCAAACAAAGCGCTTGTCTTTCTGAGTCAACTGCGTCATTGGCTTTCTATACTAGAAAATCCTCCTATAAAGCGCCGATAATAGCCAGCCAAACCCAAGAAACTACGAATCTCAGCAACACTCTTGGGTCGCTCCTAGTTAAGAACAACCTCAACCTTACTGGGATCCACAAAAATACCATCAACAGAAATCACATGACCCAGAAACACAACTCGGTCCAACCAAAACTCGCACTTGGAGAACTTAGCATACAGCTGCGAGTCTCGAAGCTTTTGAAGAACTAGCATCAAATACTCTTTGTGCTGCAACGGAGTCTTAGAGTACACCAAAATGTCATCGATAAACACAATTACAAACTGATCGATGAACTCTCTAAAGACTCTATTTATCAAGTCCATGAAAACTGCGGGAGCATTCGTCAAACCAAAAGGCATAACTAGAAACTCATAATTCCCATACCTCGTACGAAACGCAGTATTCTCAACATCCTACTCACGGATGCGCAACTGATGATACCCAGAACACAGATCGATCTTCGAAAACACGGCAGACCCCTTCCAACTGGTCAAAAAGATCATCGATCCTAGGCAAAGGGTACTTGTTCTTCACTGTCGCCTTGTTCAACTGCCTAAAGTCGATACACATCCTCATCGATCCGTCCTTCTTCTTGACAAACAAGATAGGCGCTCCCCACGGGGACATGCTAGGCCTAATGAATACCTTCTCCAGCAAATCACTAAGCTGCTCCTTAAGCTCCCTCAACTCAGCAGGCGCTAAATGATACAGAGCACGCGAAATCGGAGCTGTACCAGGCACCAACTCAATGCTGAAGTCTATCTCCCTCCTCGGAGGAAAACCAGGAATCTCCTTCGGAAACATATCCGGGAAATTTCGTACCACAGGGACTCTACTAAGCTCTACGCTCGAAAAAGAAGACACATCTAAGGCATTGATCATGAAACCAGCATTCTCAAGCGACAACAGGCTGAAAATCTCCATCGCAGAGACTAAAGGGATCTTCAACTGGGAATCTTGGCCGTAGAAATTCCATTTCTCGCCAGACTGGTGCCTAAATCGCACAACACTTAGTGGCCCTATAGCTATACAATACGTCCATTCCCACTATACAGTCAAAAAACTAGCCTGATCAGGTTGGCTAACAACACACTCTCGCCAAACCTAAGAACACCATTCAACAAAATCTCCTGGGAGAACAGGCTCGCACCGGCAGGAGTCGCAACAGATACAATATCACACAAAGGAGTGGTATGCAAACCATGCTCAACCAGAAATGCATCAGAAATAAAAGAATGCGATGCTCCTGTATCAAACAACACATGTGAAGGAAAATCAAATATAAATCAAGTACCTGAGATAATCCCTCCGCCCGGTGTGCCTTCCGCTTGCTCCCTAGTCATGGCGTTCACTTGGGAAAACTGAGGTCCAGAAATCTGAGGGTGGAAAGACTGTCCAAACCGCGTAGGACCAGGCTGCTGAAACGGCCTAAACTAAGGCTCCCCCAACCTCTGCTGCTGAACAGGAAAATCAGAACGACCTCTAGACAATCCACCTCGACCCTGCGGTGGAACTGCGGTATTCTGCGATCCAGACAAAGGACACACTCTAGCAAAGTGCCCGTACTGACCACAGACATTACAAGAACCCTGCACACCTACATGCGCTGTAGGGTGCTTTCCACCACACTGGCCACAATACTCCACCTTGGTACCACCGCTGCTGGAACTACCAGAGCCAGAGGAACTAGAACCATACTTCTTCTTAAACTGCTTACCACGAGGCCTAAACCTCCATTGACCAAACTGTTGGGATACCTGTTGCTGCTGTTGGGGTGGCTGAGACGACAGCACAGATTGGGAAGGTTGTGCTCCCTGAACCACTGGACGACTACTCTGCGCCACCTGCAGCCTAACAAGACCGACGGTTCCTCAAACCTTCCTCGATGTCGATCGCACTGTCCACCGCCTCTGCATAGCTCTTCGGCGAGCTAGCCAAAACCAAGGAATACAACTCCTCGTTCAACACCTCAAGAAACCTAGTTCTCTTCGCTCTCTCCTGACCAGAAACATGCGGCACGTACGCAAGAAGGGAAGAAAACCTACGGGCATACTCTCTAGCAGACATACCTCCTTGCTCCAAATTATCGAACTCACGCTCACGGGCTTTCACATAGGACTCTGGGACATACTCCTGACGAAAAGAAACATAAAAACTGTCCCACGTAATCCCTACTTCAGTCTCTTCCAAAGTCCTCAAAGCGCCTCTCCACCAACGCTCCGCACCTTTCCTCAACTGGAAAGTAGCCAGACTCAACTTGAGTTCGTCATCATACTACACACGGTTAAACAAACCAGTGACATGCTGTAACCAAGAATCTGCATCAGCACTAGACTCATCCCCATTGAAAACCTAAGGATTCATACGCTGAAACCTCGCCATAGCGAGCTCCATGTCGTTCACACGAGCAGTCAACTCATCAATCTCATCCTCGGCATGCCTACCGCGACAACGACGGGGAAAACTACGCTGATCACCTTCTGTCGACCTTCAGACTCTTCTAAAATCAGCCCTCTACCTCTACCCCTACGTCTAGGCGGCATCTAAGAAACACCAAGAGGGTAAGATCACAACGGAACAAATACATCACAAGTAAATGTAGCAATTAGATCACATAACCAAGCACATGCAACACACAACGTTGTGCCTAGAATCAAGTGTGATCAAGCGAAATCGAGCTTATCCTAGCTTAAGCTCTGATACCAAAAATGCCAGGCCTCGTGCTCTACTCAGATTTAAACCACGCAAACATAGCGGAAGCATACAAAAAAGTGGCTTAAAATTTTTCGCTTTAGGCCTGACGGTTTAAAACATATAATTTAAAATACAATCATACTTAAAATATCCCAGTTTACAAACACACAATACAACAGTACATCATTTAAACAAATACAAATACCAGTATACAATGGACAACACAATCCCACAAGCACAAGGCATTCCTCGGCTAACAGTACTAGTACATATATGCTATATGCTAACTGGGATGCTCTATCCACCTCCTGGGGCACCTCCAGCTGGGTCAAAACCACGACCAGCAGTGAAACCTGCAAACACATACATGCAACGATACACCAGCCCCAGACGGACCTCGGGGTCAAACCCCAGTACGGAGAGCAGCATAAACAGCATAAGAAAAAGCAACAGATAAATATGAAAATGCTATGTAAGGATCAAGGCTACAACCGAAATAAGGGAGCCAAAGGATCGCAACAACAGCTCAAAAGCAAGATCTGATCAAAGGACAGACAATTAGTGGCCACGGGTATACTGAGCAAATGGGAGCTACCCACTCATCTCCAGTACACCATACCAGATGCTAACAACCAGCTCAACCTGTTGTTGCTCACTCATGAGGTGTGGGAGCTACCCACTCCGCTCATAGCAGCTAACAAACCCAGCAGGGAGAATGAGGTACGGGAATTATACACTCAGCCTCCAAGGTATACGGGAACTACCCGCTCGTCCTTGAACATAGCATCCTAGTACTCACAATTCAATAGAACAGGAATAGCTAGCAAAACAGGACTCGACAGCAATATGCGTGTATACAAATGCAACAGCTGATATTATAACACAAGCACAAGTAAGAACAGCACAAAGCATACACAGCAGGAACATAATCCATGCTCAAATCCTAAGCTGTAAACAAGCTCACACCCGTACCTCAATTCTCTGTGCAACAATTATTACAAGCAGATTGCCACAATGACATCCCGAGCACACAGATCTACACCTGCTCAACGGTAACACACAATTCCTCAGGGACCGTAGCACAGAACACAGCAGCTGGGAGTTACAAACTACACCAGCGCTAATCCTACCTCTCTAACTCAACAGAAAGATCTAAACAAAGCTCAAAGGCAGGAACTTTACTTACCCCAACAAGCTAATAGCGAAATCCGACGCTTATGCTAATAGAATACACAAGGGAGATGTCTTCGCACACCTCACCAACTTCAAGCAAACGTCCGAAAACAATATCCAAACAAAGCGTCTCAGAAAGAGGAGTCCAACACTACCACTCTCACTCTCGTCGGAGCTGCCTATCGCCGGCAATCGAAGAAGATAAGGTTCGATGAACAATAGCTAGGGTATTGCGACAGAGATCAACTATCGGGAAATATTATAAGTATGGAAACTGGATACTCAAATCGAAGACCAAGTCCTCTCTTATAAGTCAAAGCTGCTCACAGCTGCTGGAACAGTATCCACCACACTTAATCTATCGCAACTGATATTCCCGCTCGCAAAACAGATCTTGCAACAGATCTCTCTATAAATCAAAACGGATCTCTACTAAATCAAACGACGTCGCAGAGAACTACTGTCGCAACTGGACATGTCATCCGCTACTCACTGCTGAACACTAACCAACATTTGTTAGCAACACTACAACAGATCTCTCACACAGCTGACGCTACGCAACTCACAGGGTCTTCTTCGCTAATCCAAAACGCTATCGTTCCCACTAATCCAAATGACGACGTAGAACTACTTACTGCTGAAACACGCTAGCGCGCTCTCTACTGCTCAGCGACACTAGATCTTGCTACAACTGCTGAACACAATCACTACTGCTGACGTCACCACTGCTGAGCGCCAACATTCAACGATGACTCGCGCTAACTGCTGAACAGATTCCGCACCAAACTCTAACTCTCCAGAACCGTTCCAAGGCTGAAACAAAACCCGATAGCTTCTCTAAGAATATCGACTCAAAGCTGATCTCAACAAAACCCGATTAATTAACTCACCTTAATCTTATCAGCTTTCGGGTCTCACAGTTATAAATAGATGCAAGCTGCTGTTTGAAAGAGTTACAGAGCGAAAAATTTTCACGAACGATAACTACCAAAGTTTACACAAACTAGTTTACGATAGTTACCCAGTTTACACGAAGTGACAAACACATGCTTATTGTATCAAACTTACTATGTCACGTTTTAAGTTATAAAAAAAATTTGTATTGTTATTCTTTCATTGTATATAAAAAACTGAGTGTGTAAGAGCTTTCCAAACTTAGGTAGCTCAAAATGTTTATCGTTTGTACCTTATAGATAGTGAGTTTGTAATAGCTTGGTGATTTCTAGGAGTTCACTCAGTTGCGGCTGGAGTAATTGGGTTGTTACAGAAGCTGTAAATGCAAACTCTTGAGCCTTATCTTTTACTGCTTTAAGTTTATTATATTTTCACCGATGAATCGAGTTACTTCAGCACAATTATTTTTGTTATTCGAGACAACGGATTACGCTGAGATTCTCTGAGCTGGTAACTCAACTCTGAGTTAAGCCGAAGGCTTTTAAAACATTTTCTAAAAAGTATTTTTCGTAAAATTTGGAGTTCATTCACCCCCTCTGAACTCCTGAGCTTATATTTTAGCTCTTTTCGATCCCAACAGTATCTAGTTTGGTAAATAAGTCAATTAAGCCCTGACAAGCGCCGATTACCTTTTGAATTGAGCAATACAGTGATACGATGAAGATATACAAAGGGATTTGTATCTACTGACCGTTGAGATTGAAGAGTATAAATAGCTGAAGATTTCAAATGAAGAAGCTCTCGGTCGATTTATCTCGCATACTCTTACGCTCTCAAATTTCTGGGAATATTCAAGTGTTCAAAATATTCTAAGTCCCAGCTTTCAAATCTCGAAGAACACTCCTTTGTTCTAAATACATTATCTTTGAGATATCTTCTGGTTTACAATTGTAAATCGATTTTTTTTGTCATAGAAACCAGAAGATCTACAGTACTCAAAATATCGTATTCATTGTATTATTCAGATGAGTCTATAACGAACGTGCTTCTCGAAGCATTTCGAAAATTACGATTGTTTGTAACTCAGCAGTGTTATCTGCGTGTATAGAAGTTTCTAGGAGTTCACTTGGAGCGAGGCTCAGTGATCGGGTGTATTCAGAGGCTGTGTACATCAAAGTATTGTAGTGGAACCTTCCTGCAAAGGAAGAAGGGGAGACGTAGGATTTGATATCCGAACTTCCATAAACAAACTCTTGATTCCTGCACTTTTACATTATTTGCATCGTATTTATTTCTATTAACTGTTCACTGCTCAATCTGTTTTTTTCCGCACAAGTTCACTTCCAACCCCCCCCCCCTTCTCGAACTCCTAGGCCTATTTTCGATCCTAATTGATCCTATCAATTGGTATCAGAGCCTGTGTATCTCAGTCATTGAAAAGTTTTATCTTTGCGCTTTATATATTTAAAAATGTCGTCTTCTCACAACAAAATTCCTATGTTTTCCAAAGGACGAGAACGATGACTGGAAGATTAGGATGCAAGCGCATTTGTCCGCTCAAGACGATGACATGTGGTTCGTTATCACTGATGGACCCATGAAGATAATGAAAGCCAACACTTCAATAGCCATACGTGAAGGAGCACCGCAATAGGTAGAGAAGAGCAGATTTGAATACACAACAGAGGACAATAAAAAGGCCAATCTGGATAACGTGGCGAAGGACATTCTTTAAAGACGTTGGACAAAAATATGTTCAGCCAGATCAAGACCTGCTCCACTGCCAAAGAAATATGGGAGAAACTGACTCAAATCTGCGAAGGCAATGATGAAACCAAGGAGAACAAATTGACCGTGGCCCAGCAGAAGTATGAGTCGATAAAGATGCAAGATGGAGAGACCATGGCTGAGTTCGATGAAAGATTTAGTGTTGTTGTAATAGAGCTGACCAGTCTTGGCAAGGAATACAACAACCGAGAGTTGGCGCTCAAAGTGATGAGATAAAATTCCCAGAGAGTGGGATGTCAAGACCATGGCGATGCAAGAGTCCAAGGTTTGAACAAGCTTGAGCTCCATGATCTGTTTGCCAATCTCAAAGCCTACGAGTTCGAGCTGGAGACCAGATCTGAGGCTGGACCGTATACCTCCCAACCAACTAAAGCTCTAGCTGCAACAACATCTGAACATTGCTCACCTAGCAAATCTGCAGAACAACTAAGCAAAGACACCATGTCCCTCTTCGTCAAGAAGTTTGGGAAATTCATGAGAAAATCCTATAACCCTTCTTTTAATTATAACAAATCTGAAAAGATATCTACTGATATGAACTATTATAATTGTGGTCGTCCAGGGCATTTCGCAGCAGATTGCAACAGGCCGAAGAAGGAGGACAGATCTAAGAGAGATGATAAGAAAGACGATAGATCCAAAGAAAGATCCAAAGAGAGAAGGATGAGGACCAGATATGAGAAGAGACCCAACTGGAAGAACTATCGTAAAGTACTTGTTTCTGAGGAGAGTAACAAGAACTGGGAAGATTCTGATTCAGATTATACATCAAGCAGCTCCTCACCCAATGACAGTGAGCCAGAAGAAGTCCACTGCTTGATGGAAGATCAGACCACTACTGAAGATGAGGTATTTGATTTTTCTAATTATGAATTTACACGAGAGGACCTGATCAATGCACTCAATGAAATGGTCCATGAGTATCGGAAGTTATCTCAAACATTTGAGGAAATCAAAGCTGAAAACAATGGTCTGAAAAATAGTTCAGTTGAATCAAGCACTGCTCAGCTTGAGGATACTGACAGTTTAAAGACAGAGTTGAGTAAGTTGATGATTGAGAATGATCTCTTGAGAAATAGGTCTAGTGAGCTCAAATCTGAAAACGAAAGGTTAAATAAAGTGATGAGCTCCTGGACCAAGTCTTCCGTTTCCTTGAACAAGCTGCATGAGACTCAAAAGCCACTGAACGACAAATCTGGCTTAGGTTTCAGCGTTGGAGAAAGCAGCTCTGAGGGAATGAGTACTCAATCAGACTGGCATATGACAAGTTCAACAAGATGAATTTTGTCAAAGCCAGTGTGATACACAATGCTTATGAGTCGGTAATGTATGATGACCAGACCTCTGGGCAACTGAACCAAAAAGAAAAAGCTGGTATCGGATATATCAGACCTGAGAACCCCAAGCCAAGCTGGCTAAAGAACAGAATTGATAAATATAAGGCGAAAGCTGGTTCTGAGTCATCTGTTCCCAAACAATCCAAGCGTGGTTATAAGAAGGTCAAATCTGTGTGGGTAAAGGTTCAGCCGCAACGAGATCTGAATGGTCCACATACTAAGTCAAAGCTCAACAGATCTCACAACATTTTTGCACATACCCTTATGGACTCACATACTGGGAAGACTGTTAAAGTAATTTAGGTATGGAAAGGGGTAATCCGATCTGGACCCAAGTAAAATTGGGTACCAAAATTTGTTTTCGTATGTGCAGTTCAACAGGTACACAGTTACAGATGAGTCTATCATTTGGTATCTGGACAGTGGATGTGCGAGGCACATGATGGGTAATCCAAATCTGTTGTCGGTGTGGTACAACACAAAGGAGCCAAAATTATTTTTGGTGATAACTCTCATGATAACACTGTGGGTAAGGGTAAGCTTACCCATGGTAACATTTCCATATCTGATATTCTTGTTGTTGAAAATTTGTGCTATAATTTAATTAGTATAATTCAGCTGTGTGACAAAGGTTATACAGTTAACTTTGAAAAGCACACATGCACAGTTCTGTCAGGTCCGGTGCGCTAATACATCAATTTGTCACAACCATGCGGAAGCATCATAAAAATATGGGCTAAAAATTTTTGAATATGGGCCTGATGCAATATCATTCAAAATACATTCATACTCAAAATAAGAGTTTAACTCAAAACTCAAACAACATACAACAAAACAAGTAGTCAACCAACTATAGATCCCCCAAATCAAATAAAGGCACAGGACATCCCCTGGCTCAATATAAATATCAATACAACTGGGACTCAAATAAAAAATGGGATCGACCAGTTGAAGCTCCACTCTGTGCAGCCTGGTTACCTGAAGAACCTGTGATGGCCAACGCCGACCAAAACAGCCCAAAACAGCCCAAAACAGGGAAAATAAACGAGTTCAAACCTCAGTACAAAGAGCACAATAAAAACATCTATCCTATCAGACAATGCAATATCTAAATCGTGCATGCATGAAAGGGCTACCAAGAATCATCGGTAGACAAGGCACAACTACTCAGCTGTATCTCATCAATCATCATCATCTTGTGATCTTCAGGTATGACGACTCAGCCGACCATCACAAGGCTGTGGTATTCAGGCACGAGGACTCAGCCGGCCACCACATCAAAAGCAACGTTGGACCTTTCAGGCCGATCACAACGTGCAAAGGAATTCAGCTCTCAAAGGAATCAGGCTCAATATGTATGCGTGTATGCACAGAAAACTCATGCTTAAATCATACATATATCTCACGCGCAAAATAGATATGAGCACAGAATCATCATACAATAAACACAAAGCACAACAGCTAGTACACGAAAGAAATATCCCAAAGCTGATAACAAAGCTGTTAAATCTATCTCAATTCGCACCTCAATTCAGCTTCTACCTCAACAGATCTTACAAAAACAAGGGTGCAGCAACCAGCTCAAGTCTACTGCCCTAGCAGCTTCATGACGAACTCAACAGAAGCTACTACCAGCTCAAATCTGTTAAGATATCTCAAATATCACTCAAATCTAAACTCATACAGCTTAAATTATAAAGCCTCGTAGCTCACTCAGCTACCTCAACTCTAAAGAGCACCAATCAGCTCCTGACGAAGCTTAAAATGGAAACAAATCACTTACCCAAAGCTGCTAAAGAACAGAAGAACTACGGGTCAACAATCGCGAAGATACACGAACACTGCAACAACTTCGCGCTCCTCAAATCCAGCAACTCCAGTCTCCAAATTGATATCAATCGAACACTCTAGAGAAGACGAGCTCAGTGCTACCAATCATCTCCAAATGGCGGCATAAAAACGACGGCAATCGACGGAAATATGTTGCGGATGAACAGTACCAATCGAGGGTTATCGGGGATGAAGATAAGAAATATCAGGTTCGAAATACTCTAAGTGTTAATCGACACTTAATTTAAATCCCCAAGTCCAAGCTACAGTGAAAGTCAATCACCGACAAGTTCAGATCCTATCGCTAAGGCAGAAGTCCCTCAAATCTGGCCTCAGCTGTCACCCACATCTGGCTTCGCTATCTCGGATCCGACTCTCTAAACAATTCACGCTCTTCTAATCAAAACGACGTCGTGCTACTTAACAAAACGACGTAGCATAGGGGTCCCGCTCTCACAACAGATCCCGCTAACGCTCATCCAGACTAGATCAAAATAGATGCTCACATATGTTCACGCCCGCTAAATAGATTCCACTCACTAACGTCAAATCTGAAAACACAATACGACATCGCATTACCTCTTGCAATGCCATATCTGACTAGCACCTGAAATGACAGCGTTTTACTCCCTGCTCGCAGCAATTCACGCAAACACACGAGGGACACATCTGAACATCCAGATTCCACTCAAATCTGAAAATCACCAAATCCTCACATCTGAAAACCCGATAATCAGAAATTCAATTAGCTAATCATAATCCAAATCTGATTAGCTAATAAATCATACTTAACAATTTCTAGTACTCAAAGTTCAGAGTCCATATGGTCTGACTGTATTGGTAGGAAAAAGATCGGGAATACCTACATTATCAATTGGTTAGAGCAGATGGGATCTGAACAGATTTTCCTAGCAGCTTCCTCTTACAAGAGCTGGCTGTGGCACCAAAGAATGAACCATCTGAACTTTAAAACACTTACCAAATTGAGTAAGCTTGAATTGGTTTCTGGTATGCCCAAACTAAATTTCTCTAAGGACAACATTTGTGCAGCATGTCAGCTGGGTAAACATATTCGATCTACTTTAAAAAAGAAATATGGTCAACGTTTGTTAGGATCGAAAGGTGAACTTGGGAGTTCAGAGGGAGGGGTGAATGAACTCCTAACTGATTTTTTCTTTAAAAATTTGTTTCGAAAGTTTTACAGCTCAAAGCCAACTTCCAGCCGAGTTACGAGCTGGGAAGATTTCTCAGTGATACTGTTGTATCGCGTAATAAAATAGTTTTACGCGGAATAAACGCGATTCAAGCAGCTGAACAATTTCAAACAGATGCGGGTAAGTAAAAGTAGTAAGGACAAGAGATTTGTTTCTGCAAGTTCGGAGCAATATCTCCTACGTCTCCCCTTCTTCCACAGCGGGAAGGATTTCTCTAGAAGGCTTTGATTTACACAACTCTTGTACAAACCCACTCTCGTGACCCGCAGCCAAGAGAACTCCTAGTACCCAACGACACACAGACCCGCAGCCTGGTTCGTATTACAACGATCTCAGCTATCAGCTGGTTTTGCTACTCTAGCACTCAGACACTCTCTGTCTATGTTTTACAATTCAACTCAAGTCTACAGAGTGTGTGGATAACAGTTAGCGACAACAAAGAAATGAACGATATAGGCTTGTGTCACTCAAATGAGCTGGTTCACGATGAAATTTGCTCCTGTGAAGAACTCGGGTAGCTTTTGGATGTTCGAATAATTTCGTGGCATTCGGTAACCCCTACACAACTTCTCTTCTCTTCTATATATACTCTTTGGATGCAACGGTAATAAATGTTACCAGTAGAAACTTTGAATACATCCAAGTTGAAATTCCTGCGGCGCCATAAATGCTACGATCGATGAAAGTACAGCCTTATTAAATGCATTGCCGTTTTTAGCAAGTCTGCGCCATCATCAGTCTTTGTTGTCAATTCTCTGCATGTCTTGTTTTAGCTTGGAATAGTTCCAACGATTATAAATCATGGCAGAGACGTCAACTGAATAACTTCAGATATTAAAGCACTTCAGCCATTCCAAATTTCAAATTCCTTATGTCGTGTTGTACTCAGTTGGTTTTCATTGTCCTGTACCAAGCTGATATACCCCTTCTGGTTTCTGAAGACTTAGCTTGTTACTTAGTGTCTTATCATCAGTAGGTTCAGTATTTCGAGCTGGTATTTGTACGTTCCATCCAGCTAGGCTGGTTTGACTTTGACTAAAGCATAGCGACAAGCTTGACTTTATTTCGATCTGGTTTCTTTGTCCAACGTGGTAAGTCTTGTCCAGATCTTGTCACTTTGGTTTGAATGATCTCTTTTACGAGTTCTATTTCTTGTTAATATTTCATCACCAAAACTCTTGAATATTTATCCTAACAATTTCCCCTTTTTGGTGATGCCAAAACCCTGCCCGTAAAAGAAGATCAATAGATCAATCACCAAGTTATAATATAAACTCAAAATCAATTCGTTCCTTGACAAAAAGATTTAGATCATCTATGACTTAAAAACATTTTGTATATCTAAATATGTTGCTGGGATCACCCGGATTATCGATTCTTCCTCTTCCTTTTCCACCATGTGAACTCGGACCGTCGCCGCTTGACCCTCCCCTTGGTCTACTACTCGGTCCACTTTCCCCCTTTTTGGAAGCACCGGTTTCCTTCAGACCTTCAACTATTGCAGCCAGCTGAGATTTTACCACATCCAGCTCGTCAACCATCCTTTGAGTAAGGGTGCGTTCCAGGACATCAATCTTTATATCCAACCCATCAGCAGTAGTTTTGAGCTGGTCGCAAAGCTTAGCGGTATGATTCTTGGTAATAACTGTATCATCACGAAGTCATGCATATGATAGATCAAGTAATGATACTCAACTGTACAGATCGTTCAGTGACTAGGCAACAATATTCAGAATCTGGAGAGTAGACGAGTCCGATGAAGTTGTGGCAACTAGCTGTAAATTGGAAGAATCCGGATCCTGGTGGTTAGAGGCAATGTGAGAAAGAGGTAATAACAGGGCGATCTTCCAAATTCTGATCAATCCCTGGTACCGATCGAGGTTCAGCAGCATACTGATGCTCATATCCTTCATTCTGAGGTTCATCTGTTTGGGATGTGGGCTCGGTTTCTTGAGCCTGGTGCTCATGAAAAAGCATAGCCGTATCCTCGTTTCCTGGATGTTCAATTTGATGACTCATGGTCTGCGCTGTATACTGCTCATAACCAGCCAATGTATCCAATTCTAGTGCAGGAAACGGCTTTGGAAGATAATCGGATTCTGAATATGAGAAAGCTGGAGTAATAAACGGTAAGCCCACGAATCCACGGTAATGTATGTGCGCTGCTATAATCAGTCGGAGTTCCTTATGCAGTCGTCAAATGCATTCAAAATCATGATTTAAAAAAGCGACACCCGTCTTGAAGTTGCCCAGATGCGCAAGTTAAAAGCTTTTCAAGCTCTATTTCAAGAAGCTTATATAGAATGAGCGAGCGGCGTTCAGATAACTCAGTAATGTCCTCCGTCTCACCCCATTCCAGCAATTGTTCTTCAATGTTAACCATCGAGTCAAAATAAGAAATGTCCTTGAGGCGTACCTCTTGGCGAAAGTGTACCCAGTCTTCAAAAATGGTCAGTTGGGCAGAGACTTTATTCCTTGCGGACGTTATCAATAGTTGACAATACTGTCAACTGAAGCGGGGTCAGCTTTCATCTGCACATTTTGTGCGGAGACTATTTTCGCAGGTTTGTGAGAACCAGTATCCAGTTGTTCGTCATCAGCAATGTTCTCTTCACCCTCAGTGGGAACAAGTGGGATAGAGTCATGGTGGGAGCCATCTCTGCTATCCGTAGTGATTTCCTGATCTTTTCCCCCGTCGTGTTCAGTCCGAGCGTTAAACACCAGATCTTCATCTAAGTGAGCATCACCACCTCCTTGTGAAATGTGACCATCAGGAATTTCCTCTGGGTCAGTTGTAGAAGCTGGAATCAGATCAGGTTGGGTGGCAATAGTGACACCAGTCCAACCGCTCTGTTGGTGCTGCCTCTGTGTCCTTCTTCTTTTCAAATAGTGCGTGAGAGGAATTGAATTGGTGGCCTCTGAATCAGAAGACTCAGATACTTGCTTCTTTCGACATCGGCGTTGCACCAACGGACATGAGTCCGATTCCGAATCCTCCTCAGAATCAAAATTCGTTGGAGCCACTGTTCCTCTATTCTCAATAGTTTGAGTTGCAATAGTTTGTGGTGCCGGCATGGTTACTTGCATGGCTACTGTCTTTGATTGTTTCTTTCTTCCTCCACCCTATTATTTCCTTTTCTTGGGGTTAGGCATTCGTTTCTGTGGCAACTACCAATGACTCTGTGACTCGCAGTTGTACTGGTTGTGAACTTTGTGACGCCCCACCCTCAGTGTTACTTGTTGTGTCCTCCGTACGCTGGTTGGTTTCCCCCTAAGGTCTAATGCCTAGATTTGTCTTAATGTAATGTTCCACCTGTATGCTAGTCAACATCTTTTTAGCATGCAGCTTGATCGATGGTCCAAGATCAGCCTTAACCAAGATCTCCATCAACATACGGACTGGTACTATGTACCCCTGAGACTGTTTCTTTGGATTCTGAACCATCCCCAACAATCGTTGAAACAGAATCTTCCCCGGTTGACTGTGATACCCGCAAAAATTGCCACCATGAACTCGAACTTTTCATTGGTAACAGAATCAGAAGAGCCAGCCTTTGCGCACAAATACTTTGCAACGATATCGTGCAACAGACGATATTCAAATAGCAGCTCTGTTTTCTTGCCAGAAATTTTAAACGGCACCTCAGTAGCAGAAAACTTAGATTCATTTCAGCTATTGTTTCTCTTTGAATGCCGCTAAGTTTGCCATTCCCTCAGTCGGTAGTTTAAACATTGCATAAAATGTTTCCTCAGTGACAACCAACTTTTGTCCACATACAGTGCTAAAAATTGTTCCAGCAAGCACTCTTGCATTAAAAAAAAACTCAATAATAGTAGATTCAAATACATAGGTAGTACCTTCCAAAAATCCTTGTAACCCTGTATCCTCGAGAGATTTGAACATGCGAACCATTCCAGCATGTTCCGTAGTAGGCACTGATGCGAAGTTTACCTGCAAAGTGTTAACAAAGAGAGAGGAGGCCATATCTGACAGTAAATTTGAGAAGATTTTAGATGGATTAGGGATGATGCGGCGATTTGCACTGTTGCTGTACTGCTTAAAAATTTCAAAGTGTGTTAGTTAAACTAAAGAGAAATAGTTTTGTTTGAGCGGGGAGAGAGAAGGGTTTTTCAAGACATGTGTCATCATCTTATTTAAAAGGCTTTTGAGATACCAGATAGATGACCGTACAATTTAAAATTATTTTAAATAATAACCCAATCTCAACCGTTCAACTTTATATGCCAGATAGAAACAATTTAGGCAAACCCCTTGATAACGTCACATTGTACCTCAAGCTGAACCAGATCGATATGGTACCAATCAGCTTGATCGCAACCAGCTCGATGCTAACCAGCTCAATGGCAGCTAGCGGACTTGTTAGGTTATCTGTTTGACTCATATTGTTCCCTCTGAGTTGATGCATGCAGAACATATTTATGACATATCAAGGAGACCTAAAATATTTATAAAGTAAGAGAACTTAGCGTCAGGTAGAGGCTTGGTGAAAATATCAGCTACTTGCTGATCTTTCAACATGCTCCACCCGAACGTCTTTCTTAAGCACATGGTCTCGAATGAAATGATGTCGTATGTCAATGAATTTAGTTCTGGAATGCAGTACTGGATTCTGAGTGATTACGATTGTGCTAGTATTGTCACAAAAGATGGGTGACTCTTGTGCATCAACACCATAGTCCCAAAGTTGTTGTTGAATCCATAGCATTTGTGAACAACAACTTTCCAGCTGCAAGGTATTCTGCCTCAGCGGTGGATGTAGCAATTGATGTCTGTTTCTTGCTGAACCAGGAAATAAGCCAATCACCCAGAAATTGACACGTGCCACTAGTGCTTCGTCGATCAATCTTACACTCTGCATAGTCTGCATCACTGTAGCCAATTAAAGTCAAGCTGGAGTCTTTGGGATACCAAATACCCACATTTGACGTGCCTTTTAAATACTTTAGAATGCGTTTAACAGCCATGTAGTGAGACTGTGTTGGATCTGCTTGAAACCTAGCACACATGCAGATCGAGAACATTATATCTGGTCTGGTTGCCGTAAGGTATAAAAGCGAACTGATCATCCCACGATACATGGTTACCTCGACAGAAAAGTCTGCATCACTGTAGCCAATTAAAGTCAAGCTGGAGTCTTTGGGATACCAAATACCCACATTTGACGTGCCTTTTAAATACTTTAGAATGCGTTTAACAGCCATGTAGTGAGACTGTGTTGGATCTGCTTGAAACCTAGCACACATGCAGATCGAGAACATTATATCTGGTCTGGTTGCCGTAAGGTATAAAAGCGAACTGATCATCCCACGATACATGGTTACCTCGACAGAAATTCCAGATTCGTATTTATCCAGCTTGATGGACGTTCTCATGGGAGTTGATGTGGGAGAACAATTTTCCATTCCGAACTTCTTCAAAAGTTCCTTAGTGTACTTCGCTTGATTGATGAAAGTTCCACCCTCAAGCTGTTTAACTTGTAATCCAAGGAAAAATTTCAGCTCTCCCATCATGCTCATTTCAATTGTCCTGCATTAACTTGGAGAATTTTCTGCACAGCTTATGGTTAGTTGATCCAAAAATTATTACATCAACGTATATCTGTACAAGAAAGATATGATTATTCTTTACAAACTTAAACATTGTCTTATCAACTGAACCAATTGTAAAATTATGATCAATGAGAAATTTGGACTGAGTATCATACCAAGCTCTTGGAGCTTGTTTCAGACCGTATAACGCTTTATCCAGCTTATATACATATTTCGATCTGGTATGATCTACGGAGCCAGGAGGTTGTGACACATACACTTCCTCATTCAGAATACCATTCAAGAAAGAACTTCTAACATCCATCTGATAGACTTTAACGTTCTTTAATGATGCATATGCGAGAAATATTCTTATGGCTTCTAGTCGGGCTACCGGTGCGAAGGATTCTTCAAAATATATACCTTCTTCTTGCCTATATCCTTGCGCAACCAACCTAGCTTTATTTCGAACTACAGTTCCTTGTTCATCCAGTTTGTTCCTGAACACCCGTTTGGTTCCTATTATATTTTCGTTATCAGGTTTAGGAACTAAATGCCAAACTTTACTAGGTTCGAACTGGTTTAACTCTTCTTGCATAGAATCTATCCAGCTTGGGTCAGCTAAGGTCTCTTCTATTTTCTTAGGCTCTATATGAGATATGAATGCCGAATTAAGCGTGTCCTAACAGGGGCAGTCGGATTACCAATGACCAAATCAGGTGGATGATTTCTATTCCACCAAAGATCTTGTGAGACCTATGTTTTCGCAATCAGGTGTTTCTTGGGTTGAAACCAGCTGGTAGTAGATGTATGTGTTGATGCCATAGAATTTGCCTAAGTGTTAGAATCAGCAGTTGGAAAGATATCAGATGTCGTGGGAGAGATATCAGCCGTGAGCGATCGCGTAAGCTGTTGGTATTTCAGTCGTTGCATTTTGGTATGAAGCAGAAGCAATGCTGACGTGGACTTCATTCGTTGGTGTATTAGCGTGTATCCAGCTGTTGCGAGAGACCAGTAGTTGTGAGTGATCAGCTGTTGGTTAGCGATCAGCAGCGGCTAACAAGTGACGTGTCTTGTAGTGACGTGTCCCTCTCTCTGAAGCGACGACGTTTTGTGATCAGGAAACAGATTTTGGTTTTGTTAGCGTGTTTCTTAGTGGGTATCAGAACTATGTCGTTTTTATAAGTTGGAACGACAGCGTTTTGAGTGGAGCGCTTTGTACCAGCTGTTGGTTATGATAGACACCAGCCGTTGAGAGATTTGGTACGTTGTTTTATTCAGCTGCTGGTTTGTTGATCAGCTGTTGGTAGCGAGGTGACGTGTTCCTCTGCGATGTCGTTTGGTTAAGTTGGTGCGACGTCGTTTTGTTTAGTTATTCGCTATTTAGCGATAGGCAAAAGCTAATGCGAGATCTCAGCTGCTGGTTGGGAATATTAGTTGCGACAACTGTTTTTGTCTTTGGAATCTGTTCTTGCTTCTGTCAGCTGTTGAGAAGTGTATTTAATAGGGGACTTAGCTGTTGTTCTCTATTATTTGTTTCCCTGACACTTAGAAATATTTCCTTCGTTTCCAAATCTTATCTCGATACCCTAGTTACTGTTCACCGTAACCTTATCCGTCCTAATTTCCGGTGGTAGACAACTCCGACGAGAGTGAGAGTGATAGCGTTGGACTCCTCTCTCTAAGGCGCTTCGTTCTATACCTCTTTAGAAGACTTTGGAGGAGATGGAAGAGGATCGCAGGATCGCTAAGAAATCTCCCTTGTGTAGTTTGTTAGCATAAGCGTCCCTGCCGTGCCGGTAGTTCGTTGGGGTAAGTGAGAATTCTATCTTTAAGCTTTGTTAGAGCTTTTAGTTAAGTTAGGAAGGTAGATAAGCGCTGGTGGGTTTGTAGCTCTCGCTGCTGTTGTTTTGTGTTTTGTCTTTTGAGCAGTAGCTTGTGTTGGTTTAGCAGGTGACAGATCTGTGTTGCTTGGACTTCGTGGTAGCAACTGTGTGTGGAAATTGTAGCTCAGGAGCTGGTGAGGTACGGATGTTTTGTATTACGGCATGAATTGGCATGGATATTATGTGTTTGTTGTGTATGCATTGCATTGTTGTTTATGTGCTGTTTTAACTGTTTCATTACATACGCATTATCATTTCCATTCAGCTGTTGTATCCATGTCCTGTTGTTATTGTTGTTCTGTTCTTACCAGATTTTGAGGGCGAGTGGCAATACCGCACTCTCATCTCCCTGCTGGTATTTATTAGCCACCATGCGCCGAGTGGTTAACTACCATAGTTCATGGTTTGGGCAACAGCAGGTTGAGTTGTTGATGCATCTGGTATTTCGGGTGTGGTGTAAAGATGAGCGGGTAATTCCCGTTTGCCTGAACACACACCAGTGGCCACTAACCTTTCTTCGTAGAATTTTTTATCAGCTATGGTGCTGTGCTTGAATTCCTTGGCTCCTTGTTCAGTTGTAGCCTTCGGCTGCTGTACCGTTCTTCATGCATAGCATATGCATCTTATATTTTTCTACTCATTGCTGTTTTATAGTTGCTCTCCATACTGGGGTTTGACCCCGAGGTCCCTCTGGGCTGTTGTGTTGTTTGCCTGTTTGTGGTTCAGGTTTCTCAGGTTATTCCGCTGGCCGTGGCTTTGACCCAGCTGGAGGTGCCCCAGGAGGTAGATAGAGTGTCCCAGTTATGTATATTATCTATATGCACTGGTATCTTCACGGGTGGGATGTCCCGGGTGATGCTTAGATCTATATAGTTGGCAGTTTATCAATACTTGTGTTGTATTCAGCCGTTGGGCAATTATTGTACTTTACTGTTTGTTGTTATTTTGTGTTGATTTAGCAGGTGACAGATCTGTGTTGCTCGGACTTCGTTGTAGCAGCTGTGTGTGTGGTAATTGTAGCTCAGTAGTAGAGGTACGGATGTTGAGCTTGTATTACGGCTGGAATTGGCATGGATATTATGTGTTTGCTGTGTATGCATTGCATTGTTGTTTATGTGCTGGTTTAACTGTTGCATTGCATACGCATTATCATTTCCATTCAGCTGTTGCAGCCATGTCCTGTTGTTATTGTTGTTCTGTTCTTACCAGATTTTGAGGGCGAGGGGCAATACCGCACTCTCATCTCCCTTCTGGTATTTATTAGCCACCATGCGCCGAGTGATTAACTACCATAGTTCATGGTTTGGGCAACAACAGGTTGAGTTGTTGATGCATCAGGTATTTCGGGTGTAGTGTAAAGATGAGTGGGTAATTCCCGTGTGCTTGTACACACACCAGTGGCCACTAACCTTTCTTCGCAGAATTTGTTATCAGCTGTGGTGCTGTGCTTGAATTCCTTGGCTCCTTGTTCCGTTGTAGCCTTCGGCTGTTGTACCATCTTCATGCATATCATCTGCATTTTATCTTTGCTGTATACTGCTGTTTTATAGTTGCTCTCCGTACTGGGGTTTGACCCCGAGGTCCCTCTGGGGCTGTTGTGTTGTTTGCCTGTTTGTGGTTTAGGTTTCCCAGGTTTTTCCGCTGGCCGTGGCTTTGACCCAGCTGGAGGTGCCCCAGGAGGTAGATAGAGTGTCCCAGTTATGTATATTATCTATATGCACTGGTATCACCGCGGGTGGGATGTCCCGGGTGATGCTTAGATCTATATAGTTGGCAGTCTATCAATACTGGTGTTGTATTCAGCCGTTGGGCAATTATTGTACTTTACTGTTTGTTGTGTTGTGGATTTATAAAACTGGGATTATTTTGAGTATTGTTGTATTTTAAATTATGTTATCTTTCTGTCAGGCTAAAAGCTAAAAAAAAAAATTTACCACTTTTTAGTTGCTTCCGCTTGTGTTTGCGTGGTTTACTCTGATATGAGCACGAGGCCTGATAGTCTGGTCCGTATGAGGTAGACGGATCTTTTTGTTCCCCCTGTGTCCTTGCTGGTTCCTCTGCGATATCATTGGTTGGTGTGCCGCTTGATGTAGCATTGTCATTTGTATGACCATGTCGAGAACCAACTCGATCATGATCTGAACCAGCTGGCTCTTCAACTGGAGTACCAGCACTGGTAATTATTCTGTCACAATCGTGCTGATCATCAGCTCGATGTCTGAGTTTCTCCTCGTCATCGCTTGATTCATCCCTATGATTCGATTCCGTACGAGTGCATAGATCGTTTAATTTTTAGACTGATGATGATCGAAAGCTAGTCTCATCAAACACCACATGAGCATATTCTTCCACTGTTTTTACTATGGTTGAATACTCGATAGGCTTTGCTAACAGCTGAGTATCCGAAAAAGGTACTTGTATCAGATTTCACGGAAAAAGATCGTAAGAATATTTACCATTGATATGGATGAAACATTGGCATCCAAACACCCTGTGATACGAGATATAAGGTTTCTTGCCATTCCAGATCTCATAAGGTGTGACTCCATGTCGCTTGTTTATCATTGATGTGTTTTGAGTATAACAAGCTGTTTTGACGGCTTCAGCCCAAAATTTATTTGAAATACCAGAATCAACAATCATAGTTGTAGCAGCCTCTTTTAAAGTGCGATTTCTTCGCTCAGCCAACCCGTTCTGCTGAGGTGTTCTTGCTGCAGATAACTCATGTCTTATTCCAGTATCATCCAGATAGGAGGAGATCTTAAAATTTAGAAACTCTGTTCCTCTATCACTCCTAATACGATTTACATTACAAGATTGCTAATTTTGAAAGCGTTTTAAAAGCTTGATCAGTTGGTCAGAAGTTTCATCTTTTGATTTCAAAAATAACATCATGGTAAATTTTGAAAAATCATTGACCACAACAAGGGTGTATTTCATTCCCCCTAAGCTAGTTATGGGTATTGGATCGAAAAGATCCATGTGTAAAAGTTCCAGCTTGCGTGAAGTTTTGGTACTGCCTTTAAGTTTAAAAGTAGATTTGATATGTTTACCCAACTGACAGGCAGAGCAGGTCATCTCTTTTGAAAACTTAAGCTTGGGTAATCTATCAACTAGCTCATGCTTACTCAAATTGGCAATAGTTTTGAAATTCAAATGATTCATCCGTTGATTCCATAACCAATTCTTTGAAGAGTCAGCGACTAGACAAGTTTTTTATGTATGTGGCTGGTCTGACCAATCCACCTTGTAGGTATTTCCAGATCGATAACCTACTAGAACACTCAGACCATCAGGACTAAGAACCGTGTAGGTGTGCTTCTGAAATTTTACAAATAATTGTTGTCACATAACTGACTGATGCTGATCAAGTTATAACATAAATTTTCAACAAGAAGAACATTGTTTATAGTAAAGTTACCATGGGTAAGCTTACCCTTACCCACATTGTTATCATTCGAATTATCACCAAAAGTGATCTTAGGTCCGTTGCAGGATTTTATATCTGTGAGTACCTTGGCATCTCCAGTCATGTGTCGTGCACATCCACTGTCCAGATACCACGTTGACTGCTCCAATATAGATGTTTGTTGTTCATGCAATCACACATCACGAAAACTTGGTACCCTTTGATTCAATTGGGTCTAGGTTTGATTAGACCTTTCGGGACCTACACTTGGATAATCTTAATACATTTTCCAGTGTGTGTCAAAGTATTTGTGCGAAACGTATGTGTTCTTTGTTCTGTTGTGATCATGATAAGAATAATATGTGCTCTTAGGTCTGGGCTTTCGATAATGTGGCTTGTATTGCCTATCCTTCGTTGAAGATCGGTAGAGCTGGTTTGTCTTACTGTTGACTTTGGGCTTCCCACTTATTGTTTCAATTCTTTTGTTTAGCCAGATCTCCCGAGGCTTCTCAGGAACGGCATATCCCAGCCCGCAAAATCTTCCTTGCCGGATCAAGGGCTTATCTACCATCATAGCGTTACCAGATTTTTTCTCAGCAAATTGTTCCCGGCCAGATTTTACAAAGTTCATTGTCTTAAACTTTGTCCCTCCTAGCCTTGGATTCCTGCTGGTTTCTGACTTACTGCTTTCATTGCTATAGTAACCCAATCCGATTTTATCACCAGATGGCTTTGTAGCTCCTTGCAGTTTTTGCAATGAGGTAGAAGACTTGGTCCAGGAGATTATTATATCAGCTAATTGTTGATTCTCGCAGAGCATCTCCTCTGACCTGTTTTTCAATTCAGCATTCTCATTTTCAAGCTTACTTAGAGCAGCCTGCATAGCACTTGAGCCAGCTAGCTCAGCTCTTGTTGCATAACTCTCTTCTTCAGCTTTAAATTCCTTGAATGATTTGATAAAGCTTTTTGTATTCGAGGACCATTTCATTCAGTGCAGTAAGAAGATCCTCCCGTGTAAATTCAGGGTTCGAAAAATCAAATACCTTCTCAGTGTCATATGCCATGAGACACTGTACTTCATCCACACTATCACTTGAAGAGGAGGCTCCAGAGCTTGATTCCTCTGAGTCGGTGTCATCCCATGCATTTTTGTTTTCTTCTGCCACCATGGCTTTTTCAGCTCTACCTTTCCGATACGTCTTTTTCTCCTTTATATTCTTGTTGTTGTTGTGGTCTGGTCGCTTCTTTTCATCTCTCCTTGGCTTACTACAATCAGCTATGAAGTGACCAGTCCTTCCACAGTTATCACATTTATTGTCAGAAGGAGTATTAAAGTTTTTCTTGGGAGAGTTAAAAGAAAAGGGTTGGGAATTCTGCTTCCATGAATTTTCCAAATTTTCTGATAAGTAGAGCCATTGCGTCGTTGCTCATTTCATCTGCTGATCTGCTACTATTAGAGCATGGATTTTGATCTGGAATTGTGGCAGCCAGAGCCTTAGTTGATTGATATGTGGATGGCTCAGCTTCTGCTCTGGTTTCCAGTTCAAACTCATATGCCTTCAAGTTGGCAAACAAGTCATGTAGCTCCATATTGTTCAGGTCTTTCGACTCTCTCATGGCCATAGTATTCACATCCCACTCCTTGGGAAGTGCTCGCATCACTTTTAAAGCCAGCTCCTTGTTGCTATATGTCTTGATTAATCTAGCCAGCTCAAGCACCAAAGAGCTGAATCGTTCATCGAATTCTGCCATGGACTCTTCAGGCTTCATTTTGATAAGCTCAAATTTTTGTAGAGCCACGGTCAGCTTGTTCTCCTTGGTTTCCTCGTTTCCTTCGCATATCTGGGTTAGCTTTTCCTAGATTTCTTTTGCAGTTGTGAAAGTCTGGATTTTGCTAAACATGTTGTTGTCTAGCGTCTTGTATAATATGTCCTTTGCGACATTATCCAGATTTGCTTTCTTCCTATCTTCTGAGCTCCATTCATGTCTCGGTTTTTCAATCCATAGCAATAGCAGTGTTTACTTTTAATATTGGAATTGTTCCGTTAGGTATCATGAACCACATGTCGTCATCCTGTGCTGCTAGGTGCGCTTGCTTTGGATATTCCAGACGTCGTATTCCTCCTTAGAGAACATAGGAATTTTAGAGTGAGAAACCGACATATTTATTGAATACGAATAAGTAAATTGTTCAGACACTGAGAAAACCCACTCTGATACCACTTGTTAGGATCGAAAGGTGAACTTGGAAGTTCAGAGGTGGGGGGGTGAATGAACTCCTAACTGATTTTTTCTTTAAAAATTTGTTTCGAAAGTTTTACAGCTCAAAGCCAACTTCCAGCCGAGTTACCAGCTGGGAAGCTTTCTCAGTGATACTGTTTTCTTGCGTAATAAAATAGTTTTATGCGGAATAAACGTGATTCAAGCAGCTGAACAATTTCAAACAGATGCGGGTAAGTAAAAGTAGTAAGGACAAGAGATTTGTTTCTGGAAGTTCGGAGCAATATCTCCTACGTCTCCCCTTCTTCCACAACGGGAAGGATTTCACTAGAAGGGTTTGATTTATACAACTCTTGTACAAACCCACTCTCGTGACCCACAGCCACGAGAACTCCTAGTACCCACTGACACACAGACCCGCAGCCTGGTTCGTATTACAACAATCTCAGCTATCAGCTGGTTTTGCTACTCTAGCACTTAGACACTCTCTGTCTATGTTTTACAATTAAACTCAAGTCTACATAGTATGTGGATAACAGTTAGTGACAACAAAGAAATGAACGATATAGGCTTGTGTCACTCAAATGAGCTAGTTCACGATGAACTTTGCTCCTATGAAGAACTCGGGTAGCTTTTGGATGTATGAATAATTTCGTGGCATTCAGTAACCCCTTCACAGCTTCTCTTCTCTTCTATATATATATACTCTTTGGACGAAACGGTAATAAATGTTACCAGTAGACACTTTGAATACATCCAAGTTGAAATTTCTGCGGCACCATAAATGCTTGTACGATGAAAGTACAGCCTTATTAAATGCATTTCCGTTTTTAGCAAGTCTGCGCCGTCTTCAGTCTTTGTTGTCATATCTCTGCATGTCTGGTTTTAGCTTGGAATAGTTCCAATGATTATAAATCATGGCAGAGACGTCAACTGGATAACTTCAGATAGTACAACACTTCAGTCATTCCAGAATAAATGTTACCAGTAGACACTTTGAATACATCCAAGTTGAAATTTCTGCGGCACCATAAATGCTTGTACGATGAAAGTACAGCCTTATTAAATGCATTTCCGTTTTTAGCAAGTCTGCGCCGTCTTCAGTCTTTGTTGTCATATCTCTGCATGTCTGGTTTTAGCTTGGAATAGTTCCAATGATTATAAATCATGGCAGAGACGTCAACTGGATAACTTCAGATAGTACAACACTTCAGTCATTCCAGATTTCAAATTCCTTATGCTGTTTTGTACTCAGCTGGTTTTCTTTTCTTTGTCCTGTACCAAGCTGATATACCCCTTCTGGTTTCTGAAGACTGAGCTTGTTACTTAAGTGTCTTCTCATCATCTGGTTCAGTATTTAGAGCTGGTCTTTGCACTTTCCATCCAGATGGGCTGGTTTGACTTTGACTAGAGCATAGCGACCAGCTTTACTTTATTTCGATCTGGTTTCTTTGTCCAACGTGGTAAGTCTTGTCTAGATCTTGTCACTTTGGTTTGAATGATCTCTTTTACGAGTTTTATTTCTTGTTAATATTTCATCACCAAAACTCTTGAATATTTATCCTAACAACGTTCTTCCCGAAGCTTAGAGCTTTACATATGGATCTTTTTGGTCCTATACCCATAACCAACTTAGGGAAAACAAACTACACCCTTGTCGTTGTTGATGATTTTACAAAATTTACATGGGTGTTGTTTTTAAAATCAAAATCTGAAACTATTGTCTAGCTGATTAAGCTTTTAAAACGTTTGCAAAATTACAAATATTGTACTGTCAACCGGATAAGATCTGATAGAGGTACTGAATTTTTAAAATATAAGCTATCATCTTATCTGTAAGACATTGAAATAAAGCATGAGCTTTAAGCAGCGAAAACTCCTCAGCAGAACGGGCAAGCTGAGAGATGAAACCAAACTTTAAAAGAATCTTCTTGATCTATGATTGCTTATTCCAGTATTTCTCAAAAATTATGGGCAGAAGCAGTTAACACAGCTTGCTACACTCAGAACATAACAAGACCCATGGAGTTACCCCATATGAGATCTGGAGTGGCAAGAAACCTGATATATCCTATTTCAGGTTGTTTGGGTGCAGATGTTTCATTCATAATAACGGTAAAAAGCACCTAACAGATTTCGATGCCAAATCTGATGCAGGTCTATTTCTTGGATATTCAGCTGTGAGAAAATCCTATAGGGTGTTCAACAATCGAAGTCTGACGGTCGAAGAATCAGCACATGTGGTGTTTGACGAAAACAGCTTTCGATCCAACTCAGCTGCGAGCTTACATGAGTTGTGTTCACGTCTGGAATCAACATTGATGAATCAGATGACGATGTGCCACAACAAAGACATTCAGCTGATCCCCAACCAGATCTGGACACACAACAAGATAACGCACAAGAAGATCTGGCAGGTAACCCAGTAGTCATTGATTTGACTAACGTTGACCCTGTGCAGGAACAGATCTCATCTAGTGTGCCAGCTGCGGATGTTGAACCAACTACTGCTCAAGTGGATACACAAGCAGATCCTGCAGTACATAAATTGGTATCCAGATCAGATCCAGATGCCCAAGCTATCGATGCAAATTATCAACTGTTATCTGATCCAAATATGGAACAACAAAGCCCTTATCAATTGGTGACAGACAATCTAGATCAAGCCAACCAATCGAACATCCAAACTGAACAAGGAACAAATCCAATCGGATCTGATCTTCGGTGGAATAGAAATCATCCACTCGAGCAGATCATAGGTAACATTCACTCTCCTGTTCGCACACGAAGCCAGCTCATGCATGATCACTTTGATTCAGCATTCATATCGCATATAGAACTAAAGCTGATAGAAGAAGCCTTAGCTGACCCGAGCTGGATAGATTCAATGCAAGAAGAACTTCGTCAATTTAAAAGAAATAATGTATGGCAATTAGTCCCTAGACCTACTAATCATTCTGTAATAGGAACTAAATGGGTCTTTAGGAACAATTTGAATGAAGATGGCATAGTAACTAGAAACAAAGCTAGACTGATAGCAAAAGGATTTAGATAAATGGAAGGCATAGACTTTAATGAGACCTTTGCAGCAGTAGTCAGATTAGAGAACAATTTGAATGAAGATGGCATAGTAACTAGAAACAAAGCTAGACTGATAGCAAAAGGATTTAGATAAATGGAAGGCATAGACTTTAATGAGACCTTTGCAGCAGTAGTCAGATTAGAAGTCGTTCGCATGTTTCTTGCATATGCTGCATACAAAGACTTCAAAGTCTTTCAAATGGATGTGAAGAGTGCCTTTCTAAATGGCATTTTAACTGAGGAAGTGTATGTTGCACAACCTCCTAGCTTCGTAAATCATACATATCCAGATCACGTTTACAAACTGGATAAAGCGGGTTGAAGCAAGCACCCAGAGCTTGATATGATACACTTTAAAAATTTCTTCGAGCATGATTTCACAATAGGCACCGTCGATAAGATAAATTTTTCAAATCTGATCATGTCCTATTAGTACAAATTTATGTAGATGATATTATATTTGGGTCAACTAACCCCAACCTATGCCAGAAATTTTCTAAGTTGATGCAGGACAAATTTGGGATGAGCATGATGGCCGAGCTGACGTTCTTTCTGGTCTTACAAGTGAGACAGCTTGACAATGGAATATTAATCAATCAAGAAAAATACACGAAAGAACTCCTGAAAAAATTTGGCATGGACAACTATTCAGCAGCTGCGACCCCGATGAGTTCCTCAATCAAGTTAGATAAAGACGAATCTGGAACTTCCATAGAGGTATCTTTGTATCACGGGATAATTGGATCTTTCTATACCTAACTTCTAGCAGACCAGACATCATGTTTGCTGTCTGTATGTGTGCTAGATTTCAAGCAGAGCCTAAACAATCGCATTACATAGCTGTAAAACGAATTCTTAAGTATTTAAAGGGAACTTCCAATGTGGGTCCTTGGTATCCCAAGGACTCCAGCTTTCAACTAATCGGTTATAGTGATGCAGACTACGTAGGATGCAGGATCGATCGTCGTAGCACAAGTGGGACTTGTTAATTCTTAGGAGATTGATTTCCTGGTTCAGTATGAAGTAGACTTCAATTGCAACTTCCACAGCTGAAGCAGAGTATCTAGCGGCTGGAAGCTGCTGTGCTCAGATCTTATGGATTCAACAATAGCTCAAGGACTACGGCATTTATGCTTCTGAAGCGCCTATTCTCTGTGACAATACCAGTGCCATCGCGATCACCCAGAATCCTGTGCTGCACTCAAGAACCAAGCGTATTGACGTCAGGAATCATTTCATAAGAGATCACGTGCTCAAGAAGGATGTCCGACTGGAATATGTGCCAACAGATCAGAAAGTTGCTGATATCTTCAGGAAACCTCTTCTGAACGCTAAGTTTTCGTATTTTCGAAATATTCTTGGTATCTTAGAACTGCCTTGATTTATCTCTGTGCTAACAATTGCAGGTTGAACAGCTTTCGTTTACTTCAGATCTGAATCTACTGTTCAGGGGGAACAGCTGGGATTTTTAGATTTGGTAAAAATTCAGACTTGGGAGAACCTCAGCTTGATGGGGAATATCAGATCTGAATTAATAAGTTGAGTCAGCTGAATGCGTGAGATCTGAATCCATTCAGATTTTGCGTATATATAGCTGATGCTTATAAGTGGACAGATCTGGTAGTACCTCAGCTGGTATATCAATTGGTTTCAGATCTAAGGTTGTGATGTAATGATAAAATGGCGCTCGTTTTCACTTTTTACCCTTTGCGGTTAAAACTCAAATTGATTTCGAAAATCTTTTCCAAAATGATTTCAAAAATCTTTTCCAAATCTGATCGCGCCATCGGATGATTGACACGTGTGTAGTCATCATGATAAACGTCACATCAACACAGTAAACGCGTGTCATTTCATTTTCTCTTCCTTATATAAATCGTTTCATTTGCCTCTAAATCTTTACCTTGCAAAATATTGCTACCAAAATCTCTTGCTTCCAGTGCTTTCTTATTTGCAGATTACCTTCGGCGATTTTCTCAGTTCAATCTATCTATCAGTAATGGCCTCCTCTTTGATCAACAATGCTAGCCAGATCTACTTCGACTCTGATTTCGGGATGGAAAACAAAGGCATGTTTAAGATGTTTGAGGCCCTAGAGTCTTCTGGACTCAAAGGGTTCTTAGGATGCTCTTCAAAGATTTATGAAGCTGCGTTGGTGGAGTTCTTTCATAATGCTTCTATGCAAGATGACAAAGTGGTTAGTACAGTTCAGGGAAAGTCCGTTGAGGTTACTGAGGAAGTGTTTGCTGGAACGTTTGAGCTCCCAACGGAGGGATTGACTGATATTAGTGATCTCCCAAAATATTTGGTGTTTGATGCAAGTACTGCATTTTCTTATGATGGTGAACAGCTGAACACCTCTTGCAAAAAGAGGGAAATGAAGTTTGAGTTCCGTTTGCTGAATGATATTTTGGCTAAAGCCGTGACTGTGAAAGTCGTTTCCTTTGATGTCGTCACCCATGAGAGATTCCTGATGATGTCTGCCATCCATGGTGGAGTCAAGGTTAACTGGGGCTGATTGTTGTTTAATATTTTCAAGGATATGGTGACTCCCGCGACGAAGCAAGCCAGAGGATATGTGGTGCAGATTTGCATTTTGTTGAAGGGTGGTGCACCGGATCTGGAGTTGGGGTAATCGAAGGATTCCCACCTCTGAAGATTCTTACCGCAAAGACTGTGGGCACGTATGTTGCCAAAAACAAAAATATCACAGTTGATGTTGATGAGCCAGCAGGAGATGAGCCAGTTGTGAAGAAGAAGGCTGCACCAAAGAGGAGACCAACTCTTGTTGTTGGTGAGCCTTTCGCTAAGAAGAAGAGGACTACCGCTGGGAGAGCTGCTCCCACAGAAAAGGGTTTGGCGATGGTTCCCGTGGTTCAAGATGTGGAACCTTTATCTACTATTCCAGTCCCAACTCCTAAAGCTCCACGACGCCGCGCACCAAAAAGGAAATTTATATTGCCAACAGGATCTGATGGTGAGAAAGAACTAGATGTGGGAGATGCTGTTGAGAAAGATCGGGAGACAATTGTTGTTGATGACATCGATCAGATTATTGTTCAAGTGATTATAGAGACAGCGCAGAGGGAAACAGGTTTCGTGGAACCAGGGATAACAAGATGTGATGCGATAGAATTAGAGCATTCGATTGCTGTCAATGATGAGGATGATAATCTTGATGGAGCTGAAAATGAAATTGCTAGGAAAATGGCATCTGTTACTGCACCGAAATAGTTTCTTAAAGAGCCTTTGAGATCTAGGGAGGATGACGACATGTCTGGGTCTAAGCAACCAAGTAAGATAAGTGAGACTGAGGAAGAGACTGAGAAGAATAAGGAGACGGATATTGAGCCTGTAGAGACTGAGAAGGAGATTCAGCCAGTAACTGATGACGGTTTGCGCCTGGAGAAGAGTGTTGCAACGATGACTGACTCTGAGGGCACAGAGCCCTTGAGAAAGGTTCTGAAACTTACAAACAAATCCAAGTCTGATGAGGAGTCGATGTCCATCAAAGATATTTTGAAGCAAATTCCTGTGGATTTGATGTTGCCATCGATACTGCCGAGCCAACAAGAATATAATTCGAACTTGTCATTGAGATTCCAAGAGTTAGCGAAGGGGATTGGTACGAGGCCAATCTCCCTCAGATTGCTACATCCGACAAGGGGAAGGCGCCTCTTGTTGCGAAGGATGAAATAAAAGGGCACCTGGCCCGAGATATGTTCAGTTTAATTTGTGCAGACATAGATTTCCTTATACAGCTTAGAGAAAAAGTGATAGCCGACGTTGTCTCATTCTTTCATTCTTTCAGTTTGAGCAGATTAGCAGTTTTTGGTTCAGTCAAAAATATTGTTGCCAAGGAAGAACAGATGTTAGCGTGGGCCGAGACAGATTCTCTTGAGACAGCTGTTCAGAGGCGAATGTATATAATAGCCAAGTATAGAGAAATGCTCTTAAGGAAATTTCTGGAAGCTCATCGCGAAAATTTCCAATCTGGTCAACCCTTGACAGCCATCGATCAAGCAGTTTTTGGTTCAGTCAAAATATTGTTGCCAAGGAAGAACAGATGTTAGCGTGGGCCGAGACAGATTCTCTTGAGACAGCTGTTCAGAGGCGAATGTATATAATAGCCAAGTATAGAGAAATGCTCTTAAGGAAATTTCTGGAAGCTCATCGCGAAAATTTCCAATCTGGTCAACCCTTGACAGCCATCGATCTTCATATCATATATCTGCTTTCTAATGCTCACCAGATATCCTTGGAAAGATTACTGAAGCAAAAGAAAGCGCATGTCTTGGAGTGGCAAAGGCCGTGTTGCGCTAAATTATTTGAAGGAGAACATGTAGATCGTGGAGTAATGATCGATCGATCTAATACAAACACCAAATCTATCTGCTGGAGTAGGTATAGGATCAAAATTAATGGAGTGTGGACACCTATAGAGGGGCCAGATCGATGGTACTACATGTTCCATCCATCATGTTATCGCAAGAAGCTGTTGGTGTGTCAAAGGAGTTCTGTAAGTATCCTTGCCCCGATCTGTGTATTCACTGAGCCAATTCAAGGTTTGAATTTTCCATCGCCTATGGTCAAGACTTGGGGTTGGTTCCGAGTTTGTACATATATTTTGCAGTTTAATCTTTTTTGACTTCTACAGCCAGTTGGGAGTGTTAATCTTTGTACAGCTATCGTTCCCGTGGGATCGATTGTGGACAGAAGTGGTATTCCGAAGAGAAGTGTAAATAATGTACAGTACAACATACAGATTGTCGATTCTCTCAGCATGACTTCTACAGATTCAGTTCCTGTAGATCTAATTGTACAGATAGAAACAGATCAAAATCCATATCCTATAGAATCTGATAGTTTTTCTCAACGCAATCCAGATACAGTTTTGAATTCTCCAAGTCCGAGTACTTCTGCTGATTCTCCTGTGCACTTCACTACCGATGACATTCCTCTGGGTGACGAGACAGCTGATGACCAGATCTTAATGCCTACTACTGCTATTCCTGCGATAGATTTCACCGAATCATTTGCACAGCTCAAGGCTTCTGTTACTCATCTTTCCACTAAGCAGTTGCGGACTAAAGACAGCATTGGCAATCTCAAGAACCAACTCTTATCAAAGATCGATAATCTTGGGAAAGCTCTTGTAGAAGCTCATACTCAGCAAGACCAAGTCCTTCGAGGTCTTCTTAAAAATGTCCGACAGGAAGTACAGATTCAAAAAGCTGCCTTATTTCTTGAAATGCTTGAGTCTAAGAGCGAGGTTCGGGCTCATAATGTCATCTTAACAACAGATTTGGCTGATATTCGCAAGGAGGTGCAAGACCAGAAAGCGACTATGCTTGCGTTCCGTGAGGAGTCTCAGGAACATTATAGTACCCTTCGCGATCACCTTGCTGAAATCATAGCCTATATCAATAGAGGTCGTGATGACAAAAAGGGGGAAAGTGGTAGCAGCCAAGGTCTGCAGCCGCCTCCGGACGATAAGAGCAGACCTAGTGGTGGTGGTGGTAGCATAAGTGAACCTCCAAGAAAAAGAGGAAGTGGTGGTTCGCAAAGTGGTAGACAAAAAGACTGGAGATATTGGATTGGAGGGAACTGATTATTGGATAGATCTGGACATTTTTTTTTATTTTTCAATTCTTTGTACAAATCTCTTGTACTTAGCAGTTTTAGACCTAGTGGTGGTGGTGGTAGCATAAGTGAACCTCCAAGAAAAAGAGGAAGTGGTGGTTCGCAAAGTGGTAGACAAAAAGACTGGAGATATTGGATTGGAGGGAACTGATTATTGGATAGATCTGGACATTTTTTTTTATTTTTCAATTCTTTGTACAAATCTCTTGTACTTAGCAGTTTTGAATATATATAGACATAGCGCGACTTCGAGCATATCTTTCTTATCTTTTAAGTCGTAGGCTGCTAAGTTTGGCCATCACCGAAAAGGGGGAAATTGTTGAGATAACATTTAATAAGTTTTGGTCATAACAAAAACAAGGATAAGAACTGAAATTAAGATAAGAACCGGATGTTGAGTATTCACGAAAGAGAGGTTAAGTATTACAGATCTGGAAATCATGTTATCGAGAGAAGCATTCAGATCCAAGAGTATTGGGAACAGTACTCAGATTCAGATCAGACCGAGCATCACAGATAAGAACAACGCAGTTCGAAGTATTCAGTTTCAGAGTATATCAGATTTGGGTATTCGGGAAATTTCAGTTATCGGTCAGAATTGCAGATTTGAAGGTATCAAACTTGAATCAGAGGTTATGGAAATAGATCTGGTTGTTCAGAAACTATATCTCAGATCCGAACATATCAAATAAGAACAGACTCAGATATGAACAAATTTTATTCAAAGTGTTTCAGATGTTATTTCTCAGTAACGAATATTCAGATCTGGCAGATTCACGATTGTACAAAAAGGAGAATATATTCGTAAAGATTCAGATCCGACATAGAGCATTACTTTTGTAAAGTACAAAGGGGGATATTTTCAGATGTGATGGCTATATATGTAAAGAGATATATCTTGTAGCAATTCGCAAAGGGAAATTTCGAAAAGGGAAAGAGAGCTGTGTTTAGACTTCAGTACTTTAACAGATGTGAGCTTCGGATGTCTTCAGATATTATCAGTTGATTATTTGAGAGGAATCAACGATCACAACGTGAATTAAGGAAACAAGATCAGAGCTATTTTGAGTAAATTGCACATTACGCAAAGTGATTGATACGATGTTTACCCAGTTTGGTAAATAAGTCAATTAAGCCCTGACAAGCGCCGATTACCTTTGAATTGAGAAATACGGTGATACGATGAAGATATACAAAGGGATTTATATCTACTGACCGTTGAGATTGAAGAGTATAAATAGCTGAAGATTTCAAATGAAGAAGCTTTCGGTCGATTTTGTGAGACCTGAATTGGTGTAAAGGATTAATTGTTGAATTAATCGAGCTTTAGGTGAATTCTGGTGGTTCAGATTTCATTTCGAATGTTTGGGTTGCATTTTCGAGTTGAGAATAGCATTTGGACCAATTCTGGAAAGTTTGAGATTTTCGAATTTTGGTGAAATTTAGTAGCAGATCTGATGACGTCAGCATCGCGTATTTGTGTAGTGGGGATGACGCAAGCGTTGCTGCTCGAGAGATCTGTTTGATTTTGGTGAGATCTGTAAGCAGCTTTGATGACGTCAGCAAGATTCAACCAAAAGAATCAAAGGTGATCAAAGTAGGACGCAAAACCTTGTATGACTTCCCCATTTCCTTCACAATCCTTGATTGTTTAGTTGGAAATTTGCTATTTTATTTTCTTAAATAGTTTACTTCATTTCGTAGCAGATATAATCAACAACCCCTTCTCACTTCACACATGCAATTAAATTGTGCAAGCATTTTGAATTGGTGTATGTTAATTTTACTATGGAAAGTCACGATCAACAAAAAATGAAAGAAACTCACTTTGCGCATTTTGTTGAGTTCTTGACTTAGCCTTCCAGCAACAATTGCACAATACCAAATCTTGGTATCATTTCCAGCACGTGAATAGCCACGAGAATCACAACCCAACTCCATGGCAGTAATATTTCTTAGCTGGGGAAGCACTGAAAGTACAAAGCAAGAAATTTATGCACGAGAAATTTTGCTATGCAAGTGAATCAGAACTACACACAAAAAAGTGTATTCCACAAGATCTATGTTCACAACCTCTTTTCAGCAGG
>KQ997679.1:304093-324735 GCA_001598015.1 Dorcoceras hygrometricum | reverse complement strand
GATGGCGTATGCGATGCGTCGTCGTTTTGGTTTAGCGTGGTTTGGGGTTTCAGCAGCTAGTTTCTTTGCATCTGCTGGTTAATTGTGCCTGCTGGTTTGGGAGATTTATGGTGTCGACTGGTTTTTGTCGGTGGACAATTATTTGAATTGGTTCCAGTCGTTGCTAGTGCTATTTATAGGAAGACTTGGTCTTCAAATTCGATACCAGATTCTATACTTAGAATATTTTCCAGCCTTTCGTTCTCTGTTTTCTCAAACCCTCGTTACTGTTCACCGTGAGCTATTCCGGTGAATTCCCGGCGTTTCCGGTGGTTGTTTTGCTCGTGTGAGGTAGCGTTGGACTCCTCTCGAGAAGCTCTATCATCCTACACCATTTTTGGAAGCTTCGTGGGTTGGATTGAAAGCGCGAAGTTGCTGTTCTTGCGTGTGATTTCATCGTTGCAGGTAGCTTTTCGATCTAGCTTTGAGATCTTGTTCTGGGTCTTGTTTTAAGCTTCCTGTGAGTTGTTTTGGGTTAGGTTGAGCGCTGGTTTTAGTGTTTAAATTCCAGCCGTGAGCCCTTGAGAAGTTGGCCGTGAGAATTGTTAGGTTGGCCGTGAGTTTGGTTAATTGCCCTGAAATCTGTGTGTTGTGTATCTTGGCAGATTTGTGCAGGCAGTGAGTTGCTTCGTTCTTTGAGGAAATTAAGGTACGGGTTGAGCTTGTAATTTCAGCAAGGTGACAGCTTGGATGAATTGTTAGATGGCTATCTGTTGGCTGCCCTGTTTTGTTGCCTGTTGAGGCTGTGGTTTGGGTTTGCCGTGTGTTATATGGTGTATGTTGCTGGTTTTGTTATTGTTGCGCATATGTTGATATGCTTGTTGTTGTCCAGCATGTGCATACACGCATTTTCATCTTTCTTTAGCCATCGTTGCTTCGTTGTTGTTCTGTTTTCTTACCAGGTTCGAGGGCGAGCGGCAATACCGCACTCTCATTTTCCCTGCTGGTTTTGTTAGTCTCTATGCTCCGAGTGGCTAACTACCACAGTGCATAGGTAGGACAACAGCAGGGAAGTTGTTTGTTACATCTGGTATTCGTGTGTGTGTCTGGGCGAGTGGTTAGCTACCACACTTGGAACACACCCAGTGGCCACCATTTGTTGCAGATTCAGTTGAGCTATGCATTGATTCTTTGACGTCCATTCTCGGTTGGAGTCATCAGTTGTTGTCCAGCATATCATGCATAGCATCTACCTTTTATTCTTGCTGTTATTTGCTGTTTTATAGTTGCTCTCCGTACTGGGGTTTGACCCCATGTCCCTCCGGGGCTTGGTTTGTTTCCGTGTTTGTGCTTTTGCAGGAAACCCAGGTAATACAGCTGGTCGTGGTTTTAACCCAGCTGGTGGTGCCCCGGGAGGTGGCTAGTGTGTCCCAGTCGCATATAGCATACGTATATTATGTATCAGTGTTATGCCAGGGGATGCCCTGTGCTTTGTCCTTGTATCCAGTGTTTGGAGTCTGATACATGTTTTCTTTGTACTGTATGCTATTATTTGTTGGCAGGTCGCCTTGTTGGTTTTAAACTGGGATCTTATTTTGAGTATCGCATTATTTTAACTTATATCGTTTTAAACCGTCGGGCCTAAAAGCGAAAATTTTACCCACTTTTTGATAGCTTCCGCATGTGTTTATCTGTTGTGAGCACGAGGCCTGACAGATTTATCTCGCATACTCTTACGCTCTCAAATTTCTGGGAATATTCAAGTGTTCAAAATATTCTAAGTCCCAGCTTTCAAATCTCCAAGAACACTCCTTTTTTCTAAATAGATTTATCTTCGAGATATATTCTGGTTTATAATTGTAAATCGAGTTTCTTTGTAATAGAAACCAGAAGATCTACAGTACTCAAAATGTCGTATTCATTGTATTATTAAGATCGAGTCTGTAACGAACGTGCTTCTCGAAGAAGTTAGAAAATTACGATTGTTTGTAACTCAGAAGTGTTATCTGTGTGTAGTAGAAGTTGCTAGGAGTTCACTTGGAGCGAGGCTCAGTGATCGGGTGTATTCAGAGGCTGTGTACATCAAAGCCTTCTAGTGGGGAACCTTCCTGAAAAGGAAGAAGGGAAGACGTAGGATTTAATATCCGAACTTCCATAAACAAACTATTGATCCCTGCACTTTTACTTTATTTGCATCGTATTTATTTCTATTAACCGTTCACTGCTCAATCGGTTTATTTCCGCACAATTTATTGTTAATCGAGCGAACAGCTTTAAACTGAGAGCCTCAGATCTGAGTCTAGCGAAGTCTTGTAACATCATTTTTAAGGTTTCGAAAAATTAAAATCCAAAGGAGTTCATTCAACCCCTCCCCCCTTTTTGAACTCCTATGCCTATTTTCGATCCTAATTGATCCTATCATGATCTTTATTCATTTATATAATTTAAATATACATGGAATTCTTTATATTTTGCTTTTATTGCATAAAGTTGTTGGATTAAGAACTTGAATGTACTATAGTGTATGTTAGATATGATAGTATATTTGATGGATATCATGAAGTGCATCTAATAGTCACTGTACATTATAAATCAGTTCATAGTCGATTGGGCCATCCAAAATAAGGATAAGGGCAGCCCGAGTTTGAGGATACTACGATGCGAAGTACCATGCTTCATTGGTAGAGAACATTGAGATGTTCAGAGCATTCATGATGGATAGTGTCCCGATGATCTATCGAACTTATTCCTTCGGACTTTCCAAGTGGTTACCATTTTTCGAGTAAATTAAGTCCGAGGACTTGGTTCCACAGATTAGTACTCATTACTCTAATCACCATTGAAACTCTACACATGATAGTTGCCTCACTTTGACTCGTTTATTGACTCCATGAGGGTCATCAGGTGGTGAGGTTGGGTGAGGTCACGACGCATGTAGGAGTCGACGCTTTGTTGTCGAGGATTTACCGCTCGCCTTGGTTCATAGATATCCTATGTTATCTGAGAAGATAATAGTGTGATAAATCTCTGGCCATAGTACCATATGTGCTTTAGGTAAATGGGTTACTTAGTAGAACATGCGATGCCACTATTTGATATCCAAGATGTATGCATGGATATCGAATCTTAGCGACTTTACAAATGGTCGTTAATTTGATCGGGATATATGAGATGAAAGGACTGTATTGTATGTGAACCATGACTGACTGGTTCTTGGAGGCACTATCAGTGATACTTAAGGGATCATGGGGCGATGTTGCTAGACGCTTTACCATGGTCCTACGGGTAATTCTGAAAATGTGTTTTCGGAGTCACAAGGAGTTGTGAGCCCACAACTAGCTATATCACTGAACCATTGAGGGTCGCAAAAGTACCGGTTTCTCAATTCCTGTACGAAAATGGTACTCAATGTGTTGAGTATAGTAGGAGGAAGGTTGTGACTATGACTTCCAAAATTAGCTAAGGGAGTAGGACTTCCATATTTATCTAATAGGAGTGGAACTGCTATTTTTATTAGGTGGTCTGAAAAATTATTTCCACATCATAATGTGCAATTTTAGAAACTGTGCAGATCGATCCGATATGATCGTCAATCGGGATTATTATGACACCACTATGATGGAATTTAAACCAATACACAATGGGATTGGGAGGGGCCTAGGGGGAGCTGTTCAGATGCACCAAGTTGAGCAACTGACTCACCTCCTCCCCTCCTCCCACTCGACCTCCCCTCCTCCCATCATCGTCGTCTCTAGCTGACGCCGTCACCTCCGCCACCCACCGTCGGACCCCGTTCTGGAAATCTTGGTGAGGATATTCAATCCGCAGAACTTTTGTTGACTTTCTAGTGAAAACCAGCAAAGGAGTTGAGATTCGTGTTGGACCGGATTAAGCATTGTTCGAGTTCAACCGTTTTTGGGCCATATCCCTCTATGAAATGGTCAGAGCTGGGTACCAAGTTGCTAAAGATAAAACTTCTAAACATCCTATGTATGTTTTGTGTTCCTTTTATTTACGTATGAGCGTTACAGGTACAAAGATTTTTAAACATCCGCTGCGTCTCCAGAGCGAGATTCTAATCCATCACTGCGCCAATGGAGTATCAGAGCTTCAGGCTCGGATCAATGGACGTTGTGGTAGACGTAGCACGCAATCATTACGGCGGACGTTGTGCACCCTTCGCACACGCCGCGCATGCAAATTGCAGCGGCCTCTCCGCACTCGCCACACACAACGCACATGCTTGCATGCACGGACCCCGTAACGTCCCGCCCGATGCTGTGCTCGCCTGTCATGCATGCCACCCTTGCGTGCTGTGCGTGGCATGCAATATCTGTTGCTGCACGTGTGCAGTAGCACGGGCGCCGCCCGTGCGGCAATGCCTACGGCTATTCGGAGATTTTCAGTGGGGGCGTTGTGTCAGAATTCTGGGCTGATAGTTGCTATCTTGATTTTTTCTAGCGGACCAAAATGATTTGATTTCTAGGTTTTGGGTTTGCAATTGTTTAAGCCTAAATTATTTTTTGGAAAAATTATATTTTTTGAAAATTTAATTTTCTTCCATTAAATTAATTATAGTTGAAAACAATTAGTTTGATGCAATTAAAATGACAAACTATGATTTCATTAATAAAACATGATTTTATATTTAAAACTTATTTTGTTGGATAAAATCAAATTTGATTTGATTTTTTATTTATTTCAATGAATTGGATTAATTATATAAATAATAATTTTTGGGATGATCGAGACCATAACCACTTATGTAAGTTTATGCTAGTTTTACATTGTGTTGGGATCAAGAAATGGATCGCGCTACAGTACGAGGAAAAAAGATCGCGCGCGATCTAAACTTAACAAAATGAAAACTGGGGAGAGCTTTAATAGCTCTGGTTCTTGAAATTATTGAGCATCGAGAAGTACATCAAATTAAGTATAAAAACCACGCGGAAGAATGTATTCGCAAATACTTAAAATCGAAAGCCGTTTTAAAATATGCAATGCAAGTGTATGCTGAAAGCTGTAGAATCAGTACGCTGGATTTGTTTATGGAAGTTTGGAGCTGAATGTGAGACATGGATTTGTATTAAGATTTATTTGTTGATTGTATCGGTTTTTGGGAGTTTTCTGCTGGTTAAATCTTTGTTTGAGAGTTTGGTTGGCATTTTCGGGTTTGAAATAGCATTTGGAGCAATTCTGGAAGTTTTCGTGTTTTTGAGAATTTTGAGTATCAGCTGGTTTTTATTGTGAGAGCTGGTCGGTGATGAATCCAGCAGAAGCGTGTTTTAGCGCGAGATTCCTGAAACACCGTCGTTTGCGTGAAGTCTGGTTGCAGTGCTTTAGTGTTTCGTGTATTAGGGCAAAACGACTGCGTTTAGTTTAGTTGGCGTGACGTCGTTTGGATGTTGCGTCTGGTACCAGCTGATAGATTGCGTGTGTGTGTGTCTGCTGGTTGTTCAGCAGAAGCAGATGTCAACGCGGGTCAACATTCCTGTAGCTCGAGAGGAAACATCGTCGTTTGGATGTTGCGACTGATTGTCCAGCTGCGAGAGGTTTGTTCGTTACTGTAGCTTGCTGCTGGTATTTAGCGAGTGCTGCTATCAGATTTGATGATGTCAGTGGAGGGACGTCGTTTGGGTTAGTTGCAACGCTGTCGTTTTGAGGTTGCGACTGGAACCAGCAGAGAGAAGCATTGCATTGTTTTGTTCTTGCGACTAGATACCCAGCTGCTGATATAGTATTCTATGCGACGTCGTTTGAGTAAGTTGGTGCGATGCCGTTTTGAGAACCAGCCGTTAGTTTGCTTTACGATTTGTTGTAGCGTTGTTGGAGAAATCGGCAGTTGGTTCTTGCGTCTGCTGGTTAGTGGTTCCTGCTGGTTTGGGAAATTAATTGTGTCGACTGGTTTTGTCGGTGGACAATTGATTGTGTTGATTTCAGTCGTTGCAAGTGCTATTTATAGGAAGGCTTGGTCTTCGAATTGTGATATCAATTCCATACTTAGCAAATATTTCCCTCGTCTGTGTTCTTCGTTTCGAACCCTAGAGCACTGTTCAGCCGTGAGCTTTTCCGGCGAATTCCCGGCGTTTCCGGTGGTTGTTTTTCTTGTGTGAGGTAGCGTTGGACTCCTCTCGAGAAGCTCTATCACTCTTCACCAGTTTTAGAAGCTGTAATTGGCTAGTTGAGGAACGCGAAGTTGCTGCCGTTCGAGTGTTGCGTAGATCGGGTAGAACTACGTTCTGGTTTTCGGTGAGAACTTGTTCCTAGCCATAGTTTTAAGCTTTTCGTTTAGCTGTTGAGGTATATTGGGCAGCTGGTTGAGTGTGACTCTCGGCCGTGAGCTTGTTTAGCATCCCGTAAGATTTATGTTGTGTATGCCGTGTGTTTATCAGGCTTTTACCAGAGTCTTCGGGATTTCCTTGTGGTAACCAGCGTGTGCTAATTATAGCCCAGAAGTATAAGGTACGGATTTGAGCTTGATTTATCTTGGGATTGGCGTGAGATATTATGCGTGGCTGCTGGGATGCTTCGGTGAACTTATCTGTGTATTGCTTGCTGAGCATTGGTGTTTATACTAGCTGTTTCATGTGAATTGCATACACGCATTCGTTCACGCATATTTCAGATCCCTTATGTATCGTATTTTGCAGCCTTGTATCTTGTATTGCTGTTGTTGATTCTTACCAGGATGCGAGGGCGAGCGGCGATACCGCACTCTCATCTCCCTGCTGGGATCGTTAGCCACCATGAGCCGAGTGGTTAACTACCACAGTTCATGGGCGAGGCAACAGCAGGTTGGATTGTTTGATGCATCTGGTAATTGGGTGTAGTGTCATGGCGAGTGGCTCATTACCACACTGTGAACACACCCCATGGCCACTGTATGTTGTTGATGATTCTTGGAGCTATGTTTGAGTTCCTTAGCTCCCTCGAGGGTCGAGCTTTCCGTTGTTATCAGAAGTCTCATGCATAGCATCTGCATTTTATCTTATGCATTCTTTTAGCTTTATCTGTTGCTCTCCGTACTAGGGTTTGACCCCATGTCCCTCTGGGGCTTGGTTTGTTTCTTTGTTATGTTGTTTTCAGGAAACCCAGGTTCTACAGTTGGTCGTAGTTTTAACCCAGCTGGTGGTGCCCCAGGAGGTGGCTAGCGTGTCCCAGTTGCATATAGCATACTTATATATGTATCAGTTAGCCAGGGGGATGCCCTGTGCTTTGTCGTTGTACCCGTAGGGGAGTCTGATACATGTTGTGAATTATGTATGCTTTATTGTTGGTTGTTTTATGAATTGGGAAACTTATTTTAATATCGTTGTATTTTAAATTATATGTTTAAAACCGTCGGGCCTAAAAGCGAAAATTTTACCCACTTTTTGATAGCTTCCGCATGTGTTGTCTGTTTAGAGCACGAGGCCTGACATTTTTGGTATCAGAGCTTAAACTGGGATAAGCTCAATTACTTTGATCACACTTGAGTCTAGGCACAGTGTTGTGTGTTGCATGTGCTTGACTTATGTGACTACGTGCTGCATATTTTGTGTTATATGCTTTCTATGCTGTATCTGTTCTGTTTTCCTTATCCTGTTGAGTGTTTTAGATGCCGCCTAGATGTCGTGGTAGAGGTAGTGTATCAGTTAGCCAGGGGGATTCCTTGTGCTTTGTCGTTGTACCCGTAGGGGAGTCTGATACATGTTGTGAATTATGTATGCTTTATTGTTGGTTGTTTTATGAATTGGGAAACTTATTTTAAGTATCGTTGTATTTTAAATTATATGTTTAAAACCGTCGGGCCTAAAAGCGAAAATTTTACCCACTTTTTGATAGCTTCCGCACGTGTTGTCTGTTTAGAGCACGAGGCCTGACATTTTTGGTATCAGAGCTTAAACTGGGATAAGCTCAATTCCTTTGATCACACTTGAGTTTAGGCACAGTGTTGCGTGTTGCATGTGCTCGACTTATGTGACTACGTGCTGCATATTTTGTGTTATATGCTTTCTATGCTGTATCTGTTCTGTTTTTTCTTATCCTGTTGAGTGTTTTAGATTCCTCCTAGACGTCGTGGTAGAGGTAGGGGCAGTTCCAGGAATCAAGAGGACAGAACGAGGATCAGTATAGTGCTCCTAGTCGTACTCTTGAGAGTAGTGGAGAAGAGGAGGCTGAGGCTCCGCCGGCTCCGGTAGAGAGAATGGATGTGGTTATAGCTCGGTTTCAGAGGATGAATCCTCCTGTCTTCAATGGCGATGAGTTGATTGAGGATGCTGATTCGTGGCTCCATAGTGTCATACATCTTTTTGATCGGGCTCAGTATGACGACAATCTCCGGTTGAGGTTAGTGACCTTGTTGTTGAGGAAGGCCGCAGAGCGTTGGTGGCGAGGTGCGTCTAGTACCTTACGGGAGACTGGTGTTGGTATCACTTGGGACAGTTTCTACCAGGTCTTCAGGCAGGAGTATGTCCCCGATTCGTATGTGGCTGCCCGTGAGTGGGAGTTTGAGTTTTTGGAGCAGGGTTCGTTGACTGTGCGCGAGTATGCTCGCAGGTTTTCTGCATTGTTGGCTTATGTTCCGCATGTTGCTGGCCGGGAGAGGGCCAAGAGTACCAGGTTTGTGGAGGGCTTGAATGGAGAACTGTACCAGAGCGTTTTGACAAGCAAGCCCAAGTCGTATGCTGAGGCCGTGGATACTGCTATCCACATTGAGGAGGGCATGAGGAGCCGTAGTGCGCGCAGAGCGCAGGTAGCGCAGGCGGTGCAGGGTGGTAGACCCGCTGGTCATGGAGCTCAGTCGTCTCAGAGTTCTCAGTCCACGCATTTTCCTCAGCAGCAGTAGCAGGTAGCTCAGCAGTCCGGCCGCCAGAGGTTTCGACCCCGCGGTCAGCAATTTAAGAAGAAGTCTGGTTCAGGGTCTTCCGGTTCAGGCAGCTCGAGTAGCAGCGGCTCTCGGGTAGAGTTTTGTGGCTTTTGCGGTGGAAAGCACCCTTCCACGCAGTGTGTAGGTGTGCAGGGCTCCTGCAACCTTTGTGGTCAGTATGGGCATTTTGCGAGAGTGTGCCCGTCAGCTGGATCACAGCAGACCGCGGCCCAGCCTCAGGGTCAGTGGGGGTCAGTCTAGGGGCTAGGCTCCATTTCAGCAGCCTGGCCCTTCGCGTTTTGGGCAGTTGTCTCAGTCCTTTCTTTCCAGGACCCCAGCATGCTCAGGTTAACGCCTTCACGAGGGAGCAGACCGAGGAGACACCGAGCCGGGTGATTGGAGGTACATGTTTTGTTTTTGACTTTCCTGCTCGTGTGTTGTTTGACACCGGTGCATCGCATTCGTTTATTTCTGATTCGTTTTTTGTTGAGCATGGTTTGTGTACCGTCCCTTTGCGCGATGCTGTTTCTGTTTCTACCCCCGGTGGTGTGAGCCTGTTCTCGCAAGAGATTTTGTTGGATGGTGTGTTGTGGTTTGGTGAGCACGCCTTGTTAGCGAATTTGATCCGTTTGATGCTTTGGGATTTCGATTGCATAGTTGGGATGGATGTGCTGTCCAACTACAGGGCCTCCGTGGATTGCTTCCATGGGATTGTGCGCTTTAGGCCTTTGTCTGGAGAGAAGTGGGACTTCTACGTCCAGGACTCTAGATCGAAGATTCCGTTGGTTTCCACGATGGAAATGTTCAGCTTGTTGTCTTTGGGAAATGCTGGCTTTGTGATTTACGCTTTGGATGCGTCTTCTTCCTCTAGTGTTCAGCTTAGTGATGTTCCCGTGATGCGACACTTCCCCGACGTGTTTCCAGAGGAGATTCCTGGTTTTTCTCCGAGGCGGGAGATCGACTTCAGCATAGAGTTGGTGCCTGGCACAGCTCCGATTTCTCGTGCCCCGTATCGTCTAGCGCCTGCGGAGTTGAGAGAACTCAAGGTGCAGTTAGATGATTTGCTGGAGAAGGGTTTCATTCGCCCTAGTATGTCACCGTGGGGAGCGCCCATTTTGTTTGTGAAGAAGAAGGATGGCTCAATGCGGATGTGCATTGATTTTCGCCAGCAGAATAAGGCCACTGTCAAGAATAAGTACCCGTTGCCGAGAATCGATGATCTGTTTGATCAGTTGCAGGGTTCTGCGGTGTATTCTAAGATTGATCTTCGTTCCGGGTACCATCAGCTCAGAGTGAGGGAACAAGATGTCGTGAAGACTGCGTTTCGTACGAGGTACGGACATTTTGAGTTTTTGGTGATGCCGTTTGGGTTGACAAACGCGCCTGCAGTCTTCATGGATCTGATGAACCGGGTTTTTAGAGAGTTCATAGATCAGTTTGTGATTGTTTTTATAGACGACATCCTGGTGTACTCAAAGACTCTGAGGGAGCACAAGGAGCACTTTGAGATGGTTCTTCATAGGTTGAGAGAGCAGCAGTTGTATGCGAAGTTTTCCAAGTGCGAGTTTTGGTTAGATCGCGTTGTATTTCTGGGCCATGTCATTTCGGCGGATGGCATTTCTGTGGATCCCAGTAAAGTGGATGCCGTGTTGAACTGGGAGCGACCGAGAAATGTGTCTGAGATTCGCAGTTTCTTAGGTCTGGCTGGCTATTATCGTCGTTTCATTGAGGGGTTTTCTTCTATAGCAAAGTCGATGACCCAATTGACCCAGAAGGATAAACGGTTTGTTTGGACTGAGCAGTGTGAGAATGCTTTTCAACTGCTTAAGAAAAAGTTAACTACTGCGCCTGTGTTGGCTTTTCCGTCCGGTTCAGGTGGTTTTGTTGTTTGTTCTGACGCTTCGCTAAATGGATTGGGTTGTGTGTTGATGCAGAATGGTAGAGTCATTGCGTATGCCTTGCGGCAGTTGAAACCGCACGAGACTCGTTACCCAGTTCATGATTTGGAGTTAGCAGCTGTGGTCTTTGCGTTAAAGATCTGGCGTCACTACCTGTATGGCGAGCAGTTTGTGGTGTACTCCGACCACAAGAGTTTACAGTATCTGTTTTCGCAGCCTGACTTGAACATGAGACAGCGTCGGTGGATGGAGCTGCTTAAGGATTTTGACTGTGAGATTAAATACCAGCCTGGGAAGTCGAACGTAGTGGCTGATGCGTTGAGCAGGAAGGCTAGTGAGATGCTTGCGTCGTTGTACATCTCTAAGGATCAAGAGCATCTTAACACTACGGGTTGGAGATTTTACCCGGTTGAGGATTGTGTGTTGGTTTCATCTTTTCAAGTGGAACCGCATATTGTTTCTAGCATTCGAGCAGCTCAGAGGACCGATCCGTCTATCCACGAATTGAAGTTGAAAGTCAGGGCTGGCGAACTTGAGGACTATTCTGTCTCGTCCAATGGTTGTTTGCGTTTTCGGGGCAGGTTGGTTGTGCCCAATTTGATTGATTTGAAGGAGGAGATCCTTCGAGAAGCGCACTGTAGCAGACATAGTGTTCATCCTGGTGCACGGAAGATGTACCATGCCTTGAAGCCGCACTTTTGGTGGGCTGGCCTGAAGAGCGATGTTGCTGGCTTTGTCGCTCGTTGTTTAAATTTCCAGATGGTAAAGGCCGAAAGGATGAGACCTGGTGGTATGTTACAGAGTTTAGAGGTGCCCCAATGGAATTGGGAGCACATTGTGATGGATTTTGTGACGCATCTGCCTCGTTCCAGCCGAGGATGCGATGCTATTTGGGTAGTTTTAGACCTTTTTTCTAAGTCTGCACACTTCATTCCCTATGGGATGACCTTCTCGTTGAAGAAGATGGCGAAGCTGTACGTTGATTTTGTTGTTAGATTGCACGGTGTGCCTGTTTCAATCGTGTCTGACCGAGATCCGAGGTTTACTTCCAGGTTTTGGAAGAGTTTGTAGACAGCTTTGGGCACTAGATTGTCTATGAGTACCGCGTATCATCCCCAGACAGATGGCCAATCTGAGCGAACTATCCAGACGTTAGAGGATATGTTGCGTGCTGTTGTGTTGGATTTCGGAGGTAGTTGGAAAGACTCTTTGTCTTTGGTTGAGTTTTCGTATAATAACAGCTACCAAGTGACGATTGGAATGGCGCCTTTCGAGGCTTTGTATGGCAGGAAGTGCAGATCGCCAGTGTGTTGGGAAGAAGTGGGGGAGAAGCAGCTATCTGCCCCTGACTTTGTGCAGCAAATGAAAGATCATGTCGATCTAATCAGACAACGGATGAAAGCTGCCCAGGATCGCCAAGCCAGTTATACGACAAAGAGGCGTTGACCTCTTGAGTTTCAGGTTGGTGATCGTGTATTTCTCAAGGTTTCTCCGTTTCGTAGTGTGATGCGCTTTGGACGCAAGGGAAAGTTAGCCCCTCGTTACGTTGGTCCGTATGAGGTTGTCGAGAGGATTGGCCCTTTAGCATATCGGTTGTTATTACCGTCATAGTTGTCCTCTCTTCACGATGTGTTTCATGTGTCGATGTTGAGGAAATACGAGCCAGATCCATCTCATGTGCTTGGAACTGACGAGGTAGAGCTAGATCAGTCATTGAGTTATCAAGAATACCCTTTGCAGATCCTTGGCAGAAAAGAGAAACAGTTGAGGAATAAGACCATTCCGTTGGTAATGGTGCAATGGAGCAAGCATGGAAGGGAAGAAGCTACTTGGGAACTGGAAGAAAAGATGCAGCGCGAGTGGCCGCATCTGTTTGAGTAGCCGTTGGGCTATATTTTCCAGAAGTTGTAGCTTTTGTTTGTATTTCTTCCCTAGTTGTTGTTATTTGTTTGCTCAGTTATCTTGAACTCTTGGCCTTGTGTTGGGCGAGTTCTGTTTTGTATCTTGCTGTTGTGTTGTTTTCCAGAGTTGTTGTTGTGATTTCGGGGACGAAATCCTTTTTAGTGGGGGAGAAATGTGAGACCTGGCTTTGTATTAAGATTTATTTGTTGATTGTATCGGTTTTTGGGAGTTTTCTGCTGGTTAAATCTTTGTTTGAGAGTTTGGTTGGCATTTTCGGGTTTGAAATAGCATTTGGAGCAATTCTGGAAGTTTTCGTGTTTTTGAGATTTTTGAGTATCAGCTGGTTTTTATGGTGAGAGCTGGTCGGTGATGAATCCAGCAGAAGCGTGTTTTAGCACGAGATTCCTGAAACGCCATCGTTTTCATGAAGTCTGGTTGCGCGTGTTGTGATCAGCAGGTGCTTTAGTTTTTTCGTGTATTGAGGGCAAAACGACTGCGTTTAGTTTAGTTGGTGCGACGTCGTTTGGATGTTGCGTCTGGTACCAGCTGATAGATTGCGTGTGTGTGTGTCTGCTGGTTGTTCAGCAGAAGCAGATGTCAACGCGGGTCAACATTCCTGTAGCTCGAGAGGAAACGTCGGTGTTTGGATGTTGCGACTGATTGTCCAGCTGCGAGAGATTTGTTCGTTACTGTAGCTTGCTGCTGGTATTTAGCGAGTGCTGCTATCAGATTTGATGACGTCGGTGGAGCGACGTCGTTTGGGTTAGTTGCAACGCTGCGTTTTGAGGTTGCGACTGGAACCAGCAGAGAGAAGCGTTTCATTGTTTTGTTCTTGCGACTAGATACCCAGCTGCTGGTATAGTATCCTATGCGACGTCATTTGAGTAAGTTGGTGCGACGCCGTTTTGAGAACCAGCCGTTAGTTTGCTTTGCGATTTGTTGTAGCGTTGTTGGAGAAATCAGCAGTTGGTTCTTGCGTCTGCTGGTTAGTGGTTCCTGCTGGTTTGGGAAATTAATTGTGTCGACTGGTTTTGTCGGTGGACAATTGATTGTGTTGATTTCAGTCGTTGCAAGTGCTATTTATAGGAAGGCTTGGTCTTCGAATTGTGATATCAATTCCATACTTAGAAAATATTTCCCTCGTCTGTGTTCTTCGTTTCGAACCCTAGAGCACTGTTCATCCGTGAGCTTTTCCGGCGAATTCCCGGCGTTTCCGGTGGTTGTTTTGCTTGTGTAAAGTAGCGTTGGACTCCTCTCGAGAAGCTCTATCACTCTTCACCAGTTTTAGAAGCTGTAATTGGCTCCCGGCGTTTCCGGTGGTTGTTTTGCTTGTGTAAAGTAGCGTTGGACTCCTCTCGAGAAGCTCTATCACTCTTCACCAGTTTTAGAAGCTGTAATTGGCTAGTTGAGGAACGCGAAGTTGCTGCTGTTCGAGTGTTGCGTCGATCGGGTAGAACTACGTTCTGGTTTTCGGTGAGACCTTGTTCCTAGCCATAGTTTTAAGCTTTTCGTTTAGCTGTTGAGGTATATTGGGCAGCTGGTTGAGTGTGACTCCCGGCCGTGAGCTTGTTTAGCATCCCGTAAGATTTATGTTGTGTATGCCGTGTGTTTATCAGGCTTTTACCAGAGTCTTCGGGATTTCCTTGTGGTAACCAGCGTGTGCTAATTATAGCCCAAAAGTATAAGGTACGGATTTGAGCTTGATTTAGCTTGGGATTGGCGTGAGATATTATGCGTGGCTGCTGGGATGCTTCGGTGAACTTATCTTTGTATTGCTTGCTGAGCATTGGTGTTTATACTAGCTGTTTCATGGGAATTGCATACACGCATTCGTTCACTCATATTTCAGATCTCTTATGTATCGTATTTTGCATCCTTGTATCTTGTATTGCTGTTGTTGATTCTTACCAGGATGCGAGGACGATCGGCGATACCGCACTCTCATCTCCCTGCTGGGATCGTTAGCCACCATGAGCCGAGTGGTTAACTACCACAGTTCATGGGCGAGGCAACAGCAGGTTGGATTGTTTGATGCATCTGGTAATTGGGTGTAGTGTCATGGCGAGTGGCTCATTACCACACTGTGAACACACCCCGTGGCCACTGTATATTGTTGATGATTCTTGGAGCTATGTTTGAGTTCCTTAGCTCCCTCGAGGGTCGAGCTTTCCGTTGTTATCCGGCGTCTCATGCATAGCATCTGCATTTTATCTTATGCATTCTTTTAGCTTTATCTGTTGCTCTCCGTACTAGGGTTTGACCCCATGTCCCTCTGGGGCTTGGTTTGTTTCTTTGTTATGTTGTTTTCAGGAAACCCAGGTTCTACAGCTGGTCGTGGTTTTAACCCAGCTGGTGGTGCCCCAGGAGGTGGCTAGCGTATCCCAGTTGCATATAGCATACTTATATAAGTATCAGTTAGCCAGGGGGATGCCCTGTACTTTGTCGTTGTACCCGTATGGGAGTCTGATACATGTTGTGAATTATGTATTCTTTATTTTTGGTTGTTTTATGAATTGGGAAACTTATTTTAATATCGTTGTATTTTAAATTATATGTTTAAAACCGTCGGGCCTAAAAGCGAAAATTTTAGCCACTTTTTGATAGCTTCCGCATGTGTTGTCTGTTTAGAGCACGAGGCCTGAAACTGAATCTCCTACGTTTCCCCTTCTTCCAAACTAGAAAGCATCACTAAAAGACTTTGATCTTACACAACGTGTACAGACCCACTCAGCTGGCACTTGGCCACTGCCCAAAGCTGAACTCCTAGACTTGACTGCACAACAGCTCACAGGCTATGTGACTCCTTCAAAAAGAACATGTTTAACATCTATGTTCAAAGACTACATAGATTTTGTATATGTTTGGGTTAATTCACTCAATATTCAATTAAGCTCATGACTATCATATGCGAGTAAATCTGTGTGTGAGATTTTAAGCATTTACAGTGTAATTCTGTTTTATATCACACACTGGGAAGTGCTCTGTGAGCTGATAGAATAAGCAGTCGACATAGATGATTAAGCTCCTCACTGTAGATCATCGACTGCTTCCTCTTCTCTTTTCTTCTTCCCATCAACTGTTCATTGAATCCATATGCTGGTGTATATGATCTTTGAATTCAACAATAACAAATATATCCAGTAGGCATATCCGAATAAATCCAAAGTGTAAATGAGCGTTAGAATAGTTGTACTGACCTCGTACAACTTCACTGTACTATTCTGATGACGATGTCCCCTGTCATGGTAGCACCATGCTGATTCGTATATAACTGCTTTTGGCGTTTTGTTTATTTTGAACAAATTAGTTTGAACCTATTGATTTGATTTGTTCAAACTGCTGAGCTTGTATCCTGATCTGATCGTCCGTGCTGATCTGATATGGACTCGGAGCTGATCTGTTCTATCCATTAAGCTATTCTCTTCTCATGTGAACTGATCTGTTTCAAGCCTCCAATCTGATCATGGAACTACTCTGTTCTTGCTCATTGAATCTTCTTCTGATCTGATATCACACTTCTCGCTCTAAGATGATATGTTCGAGCTGGTTTATCCGAGCTGGTCTCTCAGCTGGTCTGATATGAAGCTCGCTCTGATATGATCTGCCTGTTCTATTCTTCTCTCAACTAATAAGCTGATCAGATTTGGTCGAAGCTTCATTCTGATATGCTCTTGGTCTGCTTAAGATCTAAGTTGTTCCGTCCTTCAGAACTGCTCTAAGGTGATCTGAACTGATTTTGCTCTGAGCTGATCTGAACTGCTCTAACTCAAAACTCCATCTATGCTAAACATCTACTTTTTAACTGAGCTCAGATATTCTTATACTGTACAGTTATCATCTTTCAGCTCGGCCCTGATCTGATTTACTAAGTTGCTCTTGCTCCGAGCTGGGTCAGCTTGGATGTCGTCTGCTGGATCAGTTTGGGCGTCCCTTACTGTTCCACCTTAGACCTCTGAGCTTCCTTGTCATCTGATCTGATGGTCCCAGAAATAGGATCAATATATGAACAGGAGTTCGAGAAGGGGGGGGGGGTTGAATGAAGTCCTTCGATTTTTGAAATCTTTTAAAATGTTTTACACGCACGGCTTAACTTAAGTCCGAGTTACCAGACTTAAGGTATCTCAGTATTATGCAAGTCTTTTGGCCAACAATGTTTGTGCGGAAAAAGGCCAATTAACTTGTGAACAGTAATAAAATGTAAATGCAGTATTCAAGATTTGTTTCTGGAAGTTCGGATATTAATATCCTACGTCTCCCCTTCTTCCTCCTCGGAAGGTATCACTGGAAGATTTGGTTGCACAGGTCTTCTGCACACACCCGATCACACAAGCCTCACTTGTATGAACTCCTAGACACTTCACAATCTATCACGCAGACGCAGCTGCTGGTAACAAGTACCGAAATGATATTTTTGAACTGCTTCACAAAGCCAGTTCGTTACAGACTCAATAAGTATAACAATGAATACAATTTCTGAGTGCTGTAAAATTCTCTGGTTTCTAAAACAAAGAAACTCGATTCAACAAGATGAACCAGAGAATGGACTCGAAGGTTTGTCTATGAATACAACAGTAGTGTTCTTCGAGCTTTGTTAGAATAACTTCAATAAGGAATGACTCAAAAGTAAATCGGCAGAGTTTCAGCAATAGCAATAGCAAGGGTTGTATTCTTCAATTCAAATCGCTTCCTATTTATAGTCTTCATTCTTCAACGGTCATTTTCATCTGTTAAGGAAACAAAATCCCTTTTTGAAATGCTGATCATTCATAACCGTATCCTCTGCTCCACTACAAGGTAAATTGCACACTGTCAGAGCTAATTTGTCGATTTCCATATCTGTGCAATAACCGTGTAACAACCTCTGAAAATATGTACTATTTACCCAAAATAGTACCGACGTTGTCTCCTAAATTCCAGGCAATTTGTACGATTCTGTTAATCTTTTCCAATTTGAGTAAACGATCGTATTTGAATTTCTTTATCGCTTGCGCCTGAAATTTCTCTTGTTCACCAGCTTCAACACCTTCGTTGTTTATGAGGTTGCGACTGGAAGATGTTTAAAAGTAAGCGCCGGCTGGTTTCCTTTATACCATGTGCATTTTTCCTCAACTGGTTCTTTATAAATCCAACGACTGGTTAGTTAAAACGCTGACGTTTTAACTTATCCATACGACATCGTTTTGCTAAAAACCCTCGACTGGTTAAATATAGCACTGTAGCTCTCGACTGGTTCTACAAACCATCAACTAGATTCACAAATAACTGTAGCTCTCGACTGGTTCCAATACGGTGTCGCTTCAACTAATTCAAACGCTGTCGTTTTGCATACGCTAATATTTGAATTCTTGCGTCTGCTCATATGAAGCACTGTAGCTTACGTCTGGATACAAAAACACTGTAGCTTGCGTCTGGTTTTTCCATCGACTGAATCAATAACCCTGCGTCTGAACAAATCACTGTAGCTTGCAACTGATTCCATACCAAAGATAAATTCACTGTAGCTCTCGACTGTATAACCCATCGGCTGATTGATCACACCACTGTAGCTAACAACTTGTTTCACCTCACAACTGATTTACTGTAGCCACGTCTGGATAAGCCTGTCGACTAGATTCACTACTACACATTGCGTCTGATTATCCAGATTTAACTTGTCATTTTGTTATCACCAAAACCATAAATTTTATCCTAACAATTTCCTCCTTTTGGTGATGACAAAACTTAGCAGCCGAGATAAATGAATAGACAGAAGTAAATTGCACACGAACTGCTAAAATCAATTTTCATTCACTGAGAAAAGATTTGTACAAGTGATTTTAGTCAAATCCTCTTCTCCTCTTAAATGCTCCACTTCTGCTAAGCCTCCTTTCTCTTCTCTGTCTATCTCTTTCTCTTTCCCGCCTGTCTGCCTCACGCATTCTTTCCGCAGCCTCTTCCAACTCTTCCAAACTTGCAACATGTCCACTATCTCGAATTTGATCTGCAGGAGGTGGTTGGAGAGGTCTGCTGCTACTTCCAGGAAGTGAATGGGGAGGTCTGATGCTACTTCCTTCCCCCTTTTTGGCATCACCGCCTCTAATATAGTCGACGAGATCACCAATCTGGGTGGAAAGACTAAGAAGATCTGCTGCTATCGTGGCTTGAAACTCCAATTGTTCATTTCGTATAGCAGCAACCTTCCCGTCCAACAAAAGAATTTCACCGCCTCTAATATAGTCGACGAGATCACCAATCTGGGTGGAAAGACTAAGAAGATCTGCTGCTATCGTGGCTTGAAACTCCAATTGTTCATTTCGTATAGCAGCAACCTTCCCGTCCAACAAAAGAATTTTTGCATCAAGCGCATTGAACCTACTCCTGTCTGCCAGTGAGTTTGTCTCAGCAGAAACACCTTGGGCCAAAACAGCTTTCTTCAATTCATTTAAACGAAGCAACTGAACATCATCTTGAGTTTGGCCTTCTTGTCTCGTGTTGGATCTGTTTTGACAGATCCTGATTAAGTTTTGAATTACACAAAACCTATTATTGTGATTCTAACAATTCTACTTTAGTGTACAGGTTTTTAGGAACAAAGATGAATATCAGCAGGAAAAAGCTTTTTGCGCAAAGAAGAAAAGCTGATAAATATGTTCAGCAGATTGGTTAGCAACATAAACAATCGGCAGTTGGTTTGGTGTTCATGGAATCAGCAGTTGAATTAGCGATGGAGACGTCCAGAGTTAAATCAGTTGTTCGTAATCAGGCGATGGCCAAGAATGATTCAGCTGGAGCATGATGAACCAGCTGAAACGATGACAACCAGCTGCTAGTGCTAAAGTGCGAAGCGAACCAGTTGGATTATGTATTGAGAAGCTTGCTGGAGAAATCTATTGAAGAAGAAGATGCGCAAAGTACTGTTGACGAATCTGTTAGTAGTAGTGTTTATAAGTACTGTTGATGAATCTATCAACAGTCGCTATTCAAGAAGCAAGAAGAAGAAGAATCGCAAGCTGGAGCTGGAGCTGGAGCTATGAAGAAGATCGGCTGGAGTGCTTTGTAGATGACATCAGCAGTGACGTCATCATTCAGCAGGAAGCTACAGTGATCAGCAGGAAGATTCAGCAGATGAGAAGAGATGCGCTAGATATGAAATGAGCTGTGATGACATCAGCCTTGATGTCATCACAATCAGCAGTTGGCTATCAGCAGATGAAGTGAAGCGCAAAAGCTGAAGCGACGTCGTGTTGAGAATCAGCAGATGAAGAGAGACGTAAAAGAGAAGCGACGTCGTAGAGGAGGAAATTCAGCAGAGAGCTACTGTACATCAGCAGATGCTATTTGGAGATAGCGATAGCAAAACGATGTCGTTTACATAAGTTGATACGACAGCGTTTTGCTCTTGCGCTAAAAATTCAGCAGGAAGATTTTGCGTTGTTATTTCAGCAGACGAAACTACAGTGGATCCAGTCGCAACGCAAAGAATTCCAGACGCAATGTGTTTGAGCATCCAGACGCAAGAAGATTCAGGCGAAGCATTTGATGAACCAGACGCAAGCAACAGCAGCATCCAGTCGAGAGCTTATTTGTATCAGCTGTTGCTACTCAACCAGTCGCAAGTTTTGCATATTCAGTCGACTTGGTTCCCAGGCGCAAAGAATTGAAGAAGGAGCAAAGCGCAGCAGTCGTGGTAATTAATCAGCAGCGAAGCAGTTGACAACTTACGAAGAATTATCAAAGCTGGATGTCAACTGCTGAGCTCAATTCAAATGGCGAAAGCGACAAGGAGCCTGCAAAGAAAAGGACGCAAGTACTGTTCCCTTGTCGGTACTTTACAGAGGAGCGTTGCACTAAAATGGAAAGAAGACAAGATAGCCATCTAAAGCGCTGAACAGTTTTGGAAGATTTCCAACGGGAAGAAATTCAGCAGAGGCTATATATTAGAGGCAACGCAAATTGAAGATGTGTTTTAAGTGTTCGTCGTTCGTCCAGTTGAGAGACGACGTTGGTGCAACTACATACTGTAGTAGAATTACTTT
>KQ997679.1:276913-303872 GCA_001598015.1 Dorcoceras hygrometricum | reverse complement strand
AAACTCTTGTGTATGTAGTCAGTCACACAGCTGCGGCTGTTGTGCAATTTGTGGAGTCTAGGAGTTCTCACAATTGCTGGTTGTGGGATTGGGTCTGTACACGCAGTTGTAAGATCAAATCTTCTAGTGGAGCCTTCCGAGGTGGAAGAAGGGGAGATGTAGGATGTTGATATCCGAACTTCCATAAACAAATATGCTGTGTATCGTGTTCTGTTATTCATTCAGCAAGCAATTATTTCTAGCACGCATACACGTATAAGCTTAAATCAGCACGCACGCATTTCAGCACTTAGCATCTCATTTCAGCAGCACTCAAGCACACGAGTCTCGAACAGATTTATGTTCTACATAAATCTGTTTGAGTTGTTTTAAAATATAGGATTCAGTTCTGGTATTTTCCGCATGATTTTTAAATCATACTAGATCTGTCTCCGGTGCTCTTGTGATTTTTGTATGTTCAAGAACAACGAGCTATTGCAGCTCCAGAGTTTTATCAGCAGCGTGCAAAATTCTTCGAAAGGCTTTTATCAAACGCGCGGCTGCTGATCTCTTAGTGATCCTTTAATTCTAAACGGACCAACATCTCGCACTATGGATAAGACTTCGTAAGTAGTCATTTTGGTGACCCAGAGAGGTTTGAAGACTTCGTTCAGTGCTATGGAGGCGAGATAAAATTTCACTATTAGCATCATCCATACGTTGAGAAAGAGAAGATTTCAAATAATCCATAAGAGAAGAGTGATCAACAGTAGCAGCTGGTAGCGAAGTCTGAGCCTCCGTAGTGTCATCCAGGGGAAAATCATTGGAATCAAAATGCATTTGAGAATCACTGGACGAACTGGTAGACTCTTGACGCTGAGGAAAAGATGGAGAAGACTCTGGACTATCAACAATGTACAATAGCTCCTCCTGATCAAAAGAATCATCCTTTTGCAAAATTGGAGAAGGAGACCTGTAGACGGTAGACCCATCAGAAGAGACTGAGTCAAACTCATGTATACTCTGTATATCTACTGAATCCAACTGTACAAAAGAATTAACAAAACTGACTGTCCATACCCTGGCGAAAAATTCTTCGAAAACCTGCTGGAATCCTTTCAACACCTAAATTAGATACCACGATATCTCTGCAAATATCTTCGCACACGGGTCTCAAGCAACCAAACATATGGTATCTAACAATTTCTGTACAAACTCGAGCCCAGCCCCAAGTCTTTATTAAAGAAGGGGCAGCTCCCCAATATTGGAACGGTTCAATCAGACATCCATATGGAACTAAATCTTCTTCAACCACACTTTCTGGCACTTGTCTCTTATTTACAAACAATGAGAGTTTGCAGCTACTTCTCAAAAACTCAGGACCTTGAATAGGTGTCCACATTCCATCGATTTGCACCATTGGTCGCACCCAGCATTTTGATTTTGCCCGATAGAAGAACTGGGGAAGGACAGCACCACTGCCTATAGATGTATCAAGATACGTCGAAGTGCACGGTTGCTCTATAGGGAGGCAATTTTCTTTTTGCTGAGTAACGAGAACCTCGAGAGATTTCGAGTGGACAACAGACAAAAGATAAATTATTTGAGATGCTGTTGCTGTCCACGGCTGCCCAGGAACAAGGTATTTGCGATGAGATTCCAAGAACTTCCTAAGCAGCATCTCCTTATATTTGGCAAGAATATATGATCTCCTCCGCACAGCCATTTCCAGCGAATCAGTTTCCGCCCAGTTCAACATCAAACTCTCCTTTTCTTTCAAAGCTTTCAAACCATCAAGATCAGTTAACTTATTCAAAGAAAAAGAATGAAAGAATTGAACGACATCTTCCATAACCTGATCTCGCAACTAGACCAAGAAATCAACATCTCCGCAAATCAACTCCACGGTTTCCCTCGCTGGATTCCTCTAACAGGCTCATCTTCTACCAGTATTTCTTTCCCTTTGTCATGTACTGAGATGCGAGGAAGACTGGCATAGAACAAATCTTGTTCCTGAACACCAGGGATGCTTATGGACTCGCCAAGCCTGATTTTTGTAATCTCTGCTACAGTGACTGAAGGCAGCATCATGTCCTCTGAGATCTGCATCAATATATCGTCTATGGACATGTGCTCCTCATCACTTTTCTTGCTGCAAATAGCTTTCTCACCAGCTTCTAGTACTGTCCTTGTCTCATCAAGCACTGGTAGCTCCTGAATATCTACAACAAAATCTGTTTCATCGTCGGAATCTTGGATCTCTTGATTCGCATTCTCAAGTTCTTCATCAAGAGCCCTATCAAACCAAGTTTCATTCCTGTCACCTCTTTCAACATCTGAATCCTTAAAGACTAAGTCCAGTTGAGCAAGGACTTGTTCAATAGCTGCGTCTGCATCCCCAGTCGTGACCTCTGTGACTGGTTCTCTTTCACCAGTCGCAACATCTGCGACTGGTTGTTCAGACGTAGTGCTAACTGGTTCTTCAACTGGTAATCTTACAGCGACAATTGGCTTGCTCTTGGTGGTCCTTTTATTCTTGACAATCGGAGCCACTTCAGCATCACTATCTACTGGTCGCTTCTTCGACACAGCCCTCTTCTTAGAAGTTTTCTTCATCGGTGGAGAGCCTGCAGTTTTCTCCATTCCAACTTGTTCATTGATGTGAACAAATCTATGCACTGTCTTCTCATTCAACACTCTGGGAGGAGGGAAAGCACGGGGTTCGCCCAACTCCAATCCAGGTATGTTTGACAACACAACGCAAATTTGAATAGCAAAGCCTTTTGCCTGCCTAGAACCCGGTGTCACCATAGCTTTCAAAACACCAAATAACAGAGTACTCCAGTTTATTTTTACATCAAACGTGATAGCTGTCATTAACAAGAATCAATCACGCGTCACCGCATCAAAAGAACCTGCCTTGACGTAAATCGTTTTGCCAGAATATCGTGAAGAAGACGATATTCTATTTTCAATTCCTTTTTGAAACACGAGATGTTAACCTGCTCTTTGGAGTCAGAAAATAAGCTTCGAGCATCAAACACAATATTCTTCGGCACATCTGATAAATCTGTCAAACCCTCAGAGGGTAGCTCAAACGACGCTGCAAAAACTGATTCAGAGATTTCAATGACAGTTTCCCCAATAGTGCTGACCACAACTCCATCTCTGACAGAACCATTAGCAAAGAACTCAGTGAGAGCGGCTTCATAATAGATGGCGGGGCAACCCAAAAATTCCTTTAACCCCGTCGAAATCAAAGATTCAAACACCGATGCTAAACTCGCATCTTCCATGCCAAAAAAAGAAAAAATCAATGTGATGGCTGCTGCTGAATAGCGAAGATGCCATTGTCGTCGTAAACTGAGTGAAGAATGCCTGAAAAGTGTTTGCAAGAGAGAACACAAGAAAATACGCGAGTACGATAAAGCAAATGATGCAAGGTAGGAGACAATGAACAATGGACGCTGTTATATATATGGAATTCGAAAAGTTAAAAACTAGGAAACGGTGTATATGTGACTTTTGGAATGATGACAACGACACGTGTCAATCATCCAGCAACACGTACCATTTTTGGAAAAGATTTTCAAAATATTTTAACGTACTGAGTAAAAGATTTGGCAAAATATTAAAAAAAATTTCAAAGGATATTTGCAAAATAAATATTTTAATCGTAGAAAACGCGCGCCAAAACTATTAAGTCACAACTGCTGCGTCTGGTTTAATAAATTTGCAGCTGGTTTTTAATGTGTCGCAAGGTAGGCAAGATCTGGTCACAACTAAGTATCGACTGTATATATGTAACATCTGAGTTTCCAGAAGCAACATATTCAGACGACGTCACACTTAACAACCCAGATCTTGATTGCCCCTGCGACTGGTACTTACCTCGTCTGGTATACTCTGCGACTGGTATATATTCCCAACTCAATATGCTTCTCCCAGCTGGTTGTCTACTGTTCCCCCTGAACACATGACTTACAACTGGGTGGAGCAATGGCTATAAACCTACAAATGTTAGTGCCCAGACAATCAAGACAATTCAAGGAGACCTAAGATATTTCTAAAGTAAGAAAACTTAGCGTCTGGCAGAGGTTTGGTGAAGATGTCAGCAACTTGTTGCTCCGTCGACACATACTCCAACCAGACGTCCTTCTTTAGCACATGGTCTCTGATGAAATGATGCCTGATGTCGATATGTTTGGTTCTTGAATGCAGCACAGGGTTCTGGGTGATCGCTATCGCACTTGTGTTGTCACAGAGAATAGGAGCTTCGGAAGCATCAATGCCGTAATCCTTCAATTGATGTTGAATCCAGAGGATTTGAGCGCAACAACTCCCAGCAGCAAGATATTCTGCTTCGGCTGTTGACGTGGCAATTGATGTTTGCTTCTTACTGAACCAGGAGATTAGCCGATCCCCTAAGAATTGACATGTTCCACTTGTGCTCCTATGATCAATCCTGCAACCTGCGTAATCTGCATCACTGTAACCTATTAGTTGAAAGCCTGAGTCTTTGGGATACCAAAGACCCACGTTGGAAGTACCCTTTAAATATTTCAATATTCGCTTTACAGCTATGTAATGTGATTGCTTTGGCTCTGCTTGGAATCTAGCACACATACAGACAGCAAACATGATGTCTGGTCTACTAGCAGTCAAGTAAAGCAAAGAGCCTATAATACCACGATACAAAGATACCTCGATGGCAGTTACAGCTTCATCTTTGTCGAGTTTGATTGTGGAGCTCATGGGAGTCGCTGCTGCTGAACTATTTTCCATTCCAAATTTCTTCAGCAGTTCTTTTGTATATTTCGCCTGGTTGATGAATATACCATTCTCCAACTGGCGAACTTGTAAACCCAAAAAGAATATCAGCTCCCCCATCATGCTCATTTCGAACTTGTCCTGCATCAACTTAGAGAACTTTTTGCACAGCTTGGGGTTAGTTGACCCAAAGATAATGTCATCAACATAAATCTGAACTAACAGTATATGGTCATCTTTAAAAAATTTAAACAGTGTCTTATCTACTGTGCCTATCGTGAATTGATGCTCAAGTAGGAATTTTGTGAGTGTGTCATACCAAGCTCTGGGTGCTTGCTTTAACCCATATAGAGCTTTATCCAGTTTGTAAACAAAATCTGGATGTGTATGATCTATGAAGCCAGGAGGTTGTGCAACATACACCTCCTCTGTCAAGACGCCATTTAGAATGGCACTCTTGACATCCATCTGAAAGACTTTGAAGTATTTATATGCAGCATATGCAAGGAACATACGTATGGCCTCTAATCTTGCTACTGGTGCAAAGGTCTCATCAAAATCTATACCTTCCATTTGCCTAAAGCCTTGTGCAACCAGCCTAGCCTTATTTCTTGTTACTACTCCATCTTCATTCAGTTATTCCTAAAGACCCATCGAGTTCCTATAACTGAATGATTATTAGGTCTAGGTACAAGTGTCCATACTTTATTGCGTTCAAATTGATTCAACTCCTCTTGCATAGCATCTATCCATCTTGAGTCTGCTAAGGCTTCATCAATTACCTTAGGTTCTATATGCGAAAGAATTGCAGCATCAAAATGATCATACTGAGATAGCTGGCCTCGTGTACGAACAGGGGATTCGAAATTACCTATGACTTGCTCATGTGGATGATTTCTATTCCACCGAAGATCAAGTCCAATGGGATTTGTTCTTTGTTGTTCCCCCTAAGTCGTTGGCTAGATTGCAACGACTGGATCAGCATACGCCATTATATGTAGAGTATCGCTGGCTTGTGCATCTGCTTCCAACTGGTAAGAAGTACATGCGACTGGTTGATCAGTCGTTGGTGAAGACATGCTTGCAGATGGATGTCCAAACATTGATCTTGTAACGCTTGCGACTGGTTGTCCAGACGCCATTTGAGTTGAAGTGCTTGCATCTGGTTGTCCAGTCGGTGGTCGAGCGTCGTTTATTGGATTTTGTTGGACATTGTTGTGTGTTGTGACCACTGCTGGTTGTTCATCCTCAACTGAATATCTTTGTGGCACGTCGTCGTCTGATTCCTCAAGGGATGTTAATTCCAGACCTGAACACAAATCATGAAGGCTTGCAGCTGAGTTTGATTTGAAACTTGTTTCATCGAAAATCACATGAGCGTATTCCTCAACAGTTAAGCTTCTGTTGTTGAACACTCTGTATGCTTTGCTCACTGCAGAATAGCCTAAAAAGATACCTGCATCGGATTTGGGTTCAAAGGCTGTTAGATGCTTCTTTCCATTGTTATGAATGAAACACTTGCATCCAAACACTCTGAAATATGAAATATCAGGTTTCTTGCCAATCCAGATCTCATATGGGGTTGTATCGTGCATCTTATTAATCATTGATCTGTTCTGAGTGTAACACGTTGTGTAAACTGCTTCTGCCCAAAATTTTTGAGAAATGCCTGAATAAGCAATCATAGATCTATCAGCTTCTTTTAAAGTTCGGTTTCTCCTCTCAACTAAACCATTTTGCTGAGGAGTTCTAGCGGCAGAAAGCTCATGCTTTATTCCAATGTCATCCAGATAAGAAGATAATTTTTGTTTTAAAAACTCTGTTCCTCGATCACTTCTTATCCGGTTAACTGTGCAAGATTTGTCATTTTGCAAACGTTTTAAAAGCCGAATCAACTGGTCAGCGGTATCAGATTTTGCCTTTAAAATACCACCCAAGTATATTTAGTAAAATCATCAACGACACTAGGGTGTAGTTCATTCCCCCTAAGCTGGTTATAGAAACAGGACCAAAAAGATCCAAATGCAAAAGCTCTAAGCTTCGGGAAGAACGTTTACCGCCTTTTGTTTTGAAATTAGATCGAATTTTGTTTCCCAGTTGGCATGCTGCACAAATATTGTCCTTAGAAAATTTTAATTTGGGCATACCAGAAACCATATCATGTTCACTCAACTTGGCAATTGTTTTGAAGTTCAAGTGATTCATTCTTTGGTGCCACAACCAGCTCTTGGAAGAGTCAGCTGTAAGACAAAGTTGTTCAGACTTCAACTGCTCTGACCAATCGATAACGTAGGTATTCCCTGATCTTTTACCCACCAATACAGTCAGACCATTTGAGTTCTGAACTGTGCACGTGTGTTGTTGAAAGTTAACTATGTAACCTTTGTCACATAGTTGACTGATACTAATCAAATTGTAACTGAGATTATCAACAACCAATATATCTGAGATAGAGATGTTACCATGGGTAAGCTTACCCTTACCCACAGTGTTACCGTGTGCATTGTCACCAAAGACAATTTTTGCTCCTTTGTGTGGAACAACATCTGTCAATAGCTTTGGGTCCCTGTCATATGGCGTGCACACCCACTGTCCAGGTACCAGATAATTGCGTCATTAGTAGCTTTGTACATGTTGCCCTGCAATCACACAAGCAAATTTTGGTATCCAATTTTACTTGGGTCCAGATTGGATTACCCCTTTCGGGACCCAGACTTGAATTATCCTTACGATCTTTCTAGTGCTAGGATCCACAAAAGTCTGTGCATAATTACGGTGAGATCTGTTGAGTTTTGATTTCACATTTTGACCATATGAATCTCTCCTTGGCTGAGTATTTTTCCAACCCGTTTTTACCTTCTTTGAGCTATGCCACTACTGGTTAGGAACAAACAGTTTTTGACCAGCTTTCGCTTTGTCTTTGTCCAATTTGTTCTTTAGCCAGTTAGGGTTAGAGCTCTCAGGTTTTGAAAAGCCGATACCAGCTTTTCCATTATCACTCAACTTTGGAGAGTTCTGATCATCATATGTTACCAACTCAAAGAAATCATATATCACATTAGCTTTGACAAAGCTCATTTTGTTGAACTTGTCGTTTACTAGTTGTGATTGAGTACTTGTCTCCCCTTAACTGCTCTCACCACTACTGAAGCCAATGCCAGATTTATCATAAACTTGCTTTAGACTTTCATTCAGCTTGTGGAGAGAACGAGTAGACTGGTTCCAGGAGCTCATTTCTTTAGTTAATTTATCGACTTCAGCCTTGAGCTCGCTGGCATCATTTCTCAACAAATCATTTTCTATCTTCAGCCTACTCGACTCAGTCTTTAAACTGTCAGTATCTTCAAGCTCATCAGAACTTGATTCAGCTGCACTATTTTTCAGACTTGCGTTTTCAGCTTTGATTTCCTCAAATGTGTGAGATTGAGTTTTGTACTCATGGACCATATCGTTCAGTGCCTGAAGTAGATCCTCACGTGTAAATTCAACATTGGAGAAATCAAATACCTCATCGTTCGATGTTTGATCAGCCATGAGGCAGTGAACCTCCTCCTGTTCACTATCACTGGATGATGAGCTGCTGGATGAAGATTTTGAATCACTATCCGCCCAGCTCTTGGTGCTCTCTTCTGCCATCAGCACCTTCCTGTCATTCTTTCTATTTGGCCTTCTTTCAGGTCTTGTTCTCATCCTCCTATCCTTGGATCGCTCCTTGGATCTCTCAACAGCTCTTTCATCTGTTTCCTCATCTTTCTTGTGTCGATCATCACTCCTCTTGTCGTCTCGCTTGTATCTATCCTCCTTCTTCTCATCTCTTCTGTATCTGTCATCCTTCTTGGGCCTGTTGAACTCAGCTGCAAAATGCCCAGGTCGTTCACAATTGAAACATATCACGTCAGATACAGATTTATCAAATTTATTAAAACTGTTGTAAGGAGAGGAAGGGTGGAAGGATCTTCTCATGAATTTCCCAAACTTCTTTACGAAGAGGGACATGACGTCATCGCTGAGTTGATCAGCGGTCTTTCTAGTGCTAGGAGAGCACTGTTCGATTGTTGTAGTTGCTGCTAATGCTATTGTTGGCTGGGAAGTAGATGGCGCTTCAGATCTTGTTTCCAACTCAAACTCATAGGCTTTCAAGTTGGCAAATAAATCGTGCAACTCCAGCTTGTTCAAATCTTTTGATTCCCTCATCACCATAGTTTTGACATCCCACTCTCTGGGAAATGCTCTCATTACTTTCAGCACCAACTCTCTGTTGCTGTATTCTTTTCCCAGGCTGTTCAGCTCGATCACTATTGCACTGAATCTTTCGTCAAACTCTGTCATGGTTTCTCCATCCTTCATCTTGATGGACTCGTACTTTTGCTGAGCGACTGTTAATTTGTTTTCCTTTGTCTCATCGCTTCCCTCGCATATCTGGACCAACTTTTCCCAGATTTCTTTTGCCGTGGCACATGTCTTGATTTTGCTGAACATGTTTCTGTCTTTGTCCAGCGTTTTGTATAGGATGTCCCTGGCCACATTGTCCAAGTTTTCTTTCTTCTTGTCATCATTGGTGTACTCATGTCTGGCTTTCTCAAGAAACTGAGGCTCGCCATTTGATACAGCAAAAGACAGATTGGGCTTCATTATCTTCAATGGCCCATCAGTGATAACATTCCACATTTCGTCATCCATAGCAGCAAGATGCGCCTGCATGCGAATCTTCCAATCATTGTATTCCTCTCTGGAGAACAAAGGAATCTTGTTTTGTGAAGTAGACATATTCATACAAAATAGCGCACAAGTAAATTCGCCATTTGATACAGCAAAAGACAGATTGGGCTTCATTATCTTCAATGGCCCATCAGTGATAACATTCCACATTTCGTCATCCATAGCAGCAAGATGCGCCTGCATGCGAATCTTCCAATCATTGTATTCCTCTCTGGAGAACAAAGGAATCTTGTTTTGTGAAGTAGACATATTCATACAAAATAGCGCACAAGTAAATACTGTTCAATAACTGAGAAGCGCCTGCTCTGATACCAATTGATGGTCCCAGAAATAGGATCAATATATGAACAGGAGTTCAGAAGGGGGGGGTTGAATGAACTCCTTCGATTTTTGAAATCTTTTAAAATGTTTTACACACACGGCTTAACTTAAGTCCGAGTTACCAGACTTAAGATATCTCAGTATTATGCAAGTATTTTGGCCAACAATGTTTGTGCGGAAAAGGCCAATTAACTTGTGAACAGTAATAAAATGTAAATGTAGTATTCAAGAGCGTAAAGTAAAGAGATAAGAGTTCAGGATTTGTTTCTGGAAGTTCGGATATTAATATCCTACGTCTCTCCTTCTTCATCCTCGGAAGGTATCACTAGAAGATTTGGTTGCACAGGTCTTCTGCACACACCCGATCACACAAGCCTCACTTGTATGAACTCCTAGACACTTCACAATCTATCACGCAGACGCAGCTGCTGGTAACAAGTATCGAAATGATATTTTTGAACTGCTTCACAAAGCCAGTTCGTTACAGACTCAATAAGATATAACAATGAATACAATTTCTGAGTGCTGTAAAATTCTCTGGTTTCTAAAACAAAGAAACTCGATTCAACAAGATGAACCAGAGAATGGACTCGAAGGTTTGTCTATGAATAACTACAGTAGTGTTCTTAGAGTCTTGAGATTTGTTAGAATAACTTCAATAAGAAATGGCTCAAAAGTAAATCGGCAGAGTTTCAGCAATAGCAATAGCAAGGGTTGTATTCTTCAATTCAAATCGCTTGCTATTTATAGTCTTCATTCTTCAACGGTCATTTTCATCTGTTAAGGAAACAAAATCCCTTTTTGAAATGCTGATAATTCATAACCGTATCCTCTGCTCTACTATAAGGTAAATTGCACACTGTCAGAGCTAATTTGTCGATTTCCATATCTGTGCAATAATCGTGTAACAACCTCTGAAAATATGTACTATTTACCCAAAATAGTACCGACGTTGTCTCCTAAATTCCAGGCAATTTGTACGATTCTGTTAATCTTTTCCAATTTGAGTAAACGATCGTATTTGAATTTCTTTATCGCTTGCGCCTGAAATTTCTCTTGTTCACCAGCTTCAACACCTTCGTTGTTTATGAGGTTGCGACTGGAAGATGTTTAAAAGTAAGCTCCGGCTGGTTTCATTTATACCATGTGCATTTTTCCTCGACTGGTTCTTTATAAACGACTGGTTAGTTAAAACGCTGACGTTTTAACTTATCCATACGACATCGTTTTGCTAAAAACCCTCGACTGGTTAAATATAGCACTGTAGCTCTCGACTGGTTCTACAAACCATCAACTAGATTCACAAATAACTGTAGCTCTCGACTGGTTCCAATACGGTGTCGCTTCAAGTAATTCAAACTATGTCGTTTTGCATACGCTAATATTTGAATTCTTGCGTCTGCTCATATGAAGACTGTAGATTGCGTCTGGATACAAAAACACTATAGCTTGCGTCTGGTTTTTCCATCGACTGAATCAATAACCCTGCGTCTGAACAAATCACTGTAGCTTGCAACTGATTCGATACCAAAGATAAATTCACTGTAGCTCTCGACTGTATAACCCATCGGCTGATTGATCACACCACTGTAGCTAACAACTGGTTTCACCTCACAACTGATTTACTGTAGCCACGTCTGGATAAGCCTGTCGACTGGATTCACTACTACAAATTGCGTCTGATTATCCAGATTTAACTTGTCATTTTGTTATCACCAAAACCATAAATTTTATCCTAACATGATCTGTTCACTGCTGTTATGTTATCTTCTGTTCACTTTGAGCTGATTCTGTTCTGTTTCTCTGAACTGATCTAATCTGCTTACTCTGAGTTGATCTGTATTATACTGTACATATCTGAACTAATCTAAGCCGATCTGATTCGTTACTCTATTCTATACTGTTCCATCTTAGTCGTTCTCAAAAGCTGATCTGATCTGATCTAATCTATTCTGCCCTGAACTGCTCTAAGATGATCTATGAACCAAATACTGTTCTTCTGTTCTGATATGAACCAGTAAGCTAAAATCTGATCTTCACTTGATATCTGAACTGAACGCTTCTATCCTGAGCTGATACATGCTCTGAAATGGTTTCTTTTGTGCTGATCTTTGTTCTAAACTTGATCAACTAGGATGTCGTCTGCTGGACCAGTTGGGCATCCCCTACTGGATCAGCTTGGACATCTTCTCAAAATCACTCAGTTCGTCTCTTATAGATCACGTTCGATCTGCTTTAGCTCACTTCTTCAGCTCGCAGCTTATCTGCACAGCGTGCTTCTTCAGCTCGCGTCTGATCTGCTTCAGCTTAGACCTGCACTGTAGCGTCCGAGATCCGCTTACGTAAACCATATGCATGAAATAAATGATTTAAATGATTAAATTATAATTGAGGTTTGAAAATATTATTGGTGATGTATTATGAGTTTTTATGTATTTCTTGAGATTTGGTGATTTCAGGTAAATATCCGGTGTCGTGTCACGGAGAGATGATCGGGGACAATAGAGGTGACTTTAAGATGTTCCAAATATTTGTTTAAAATATTTTTTAGGATAAAAATATTGTCTAGCGTTAATTTTGAAATTTTTCCTAGAGAGTACACAAAAAGCGACTCTTAGCGCTATTTCCCGAGAAACGATTTTTTTTTTTTTGAGAAAAAGAGCAGGTAAGCATTTAATTTTTTTTATAATACAAAAACTTAGTTCATTTTCAGATATAATTTGAATGAAAAAAGTGTGTTGAAAATTTGATATTAGTGGGTTTAGACAATTGGCAATTTAATTATAACTTAGAGGGGCTAATTGTAATTTTAAACAAATTAGCCACACTTAAACCTATTCATTCACGTTCCTTCATATCAAAAACCCTTAGAACAGCCTCCCTCTCCTCCCCATGCTCTAAGAAGAATTCAAACCAAACCTCGTCCAAGGAAAATAAGAAAATCGCTCCCTGTCGCCTCCGCGCATCCGGTAACGCCTATTCTCGATTTTTCCCACGTAAAGGAAATTTCAAATTCTTCTTTCCTGCCATGATCAGATCATATTATGTGTGAATTTGAATCTGCTGTGCACGAAAATTTTCTGACAAAAAAGTAGAACATAGCAGCATGCAGGAAGGGCTACGCCTTTTGTTTTTCTCCTACATGCAACTCTTTTTTGACTCTGTTAGGATGCCCAAGAGACGTTTCTGCCTTTAGGGGTCGTGCATACTGTTATTATGGTGGTGTTGCACGAGTTATTGCTCTGAAAAGTAGGTCTGGCAATCAGGTTTGGGGCTGAAGGTCCGGTCTTGCGAAGGGATCGGGTAGGAGGTCTCGGCCGCTTCGCTTGTTGCTGCGTCATCTGGGAGTTCTTGGCTTGTGCAGGGACGTAATGGGGGTCCAAGTAGGTGTCTAATTAAGGGGATTGATTTGGTTATAGGGCCTCTCAGTGAGGCAACCTTACTGGCCCGTGTCAAGGCAAAATGCATGGTGCAGCACAGCGAGGCAATGAGCATGGGGCTTTGAGGATCGAGTGGTGGGTTCAGGGCTGCTGCTGGAGCCTTGGTTGGGGTCTGGTCGAGGGGATATGTCTTTGGGCAGTAAGTTCAAGCACTGGTTCTGTCATGGACCAGCATAGGCGGTTGTTCTAGGAGGGGAAAAAGTGAGAGCATACATAGGGGTAGATGTGTTTGGCACGGAGCTGTTGGGTGCTGGTGGTTCAGCATTCTTAGGCATCTTTGTGCAGTCCCTAGGTTGAATAAGAATCACACTCGTTAAGTTTAAGGGCTGGAAGTTGCTGGAGGTCGAGGATACACAAGTTAGAAGTCATGCGGTAACATATAAAGCGCGATGAGAGGCAACATGTGGCGCTGAAATTCTTGAGGTTATAGCAGCACCTTGAAGGCATCCGAACAGCATTCTTAGGACTTGTAAACATGTTTACGATGTGTAAAATTATATTCTCTAGGCTTGAGTTGGCTTTGATGAGTTTTGGGCTTGTCCGGTGACTCGTTGAGACCGTATGGTGTCCGAATATCCCATTGAGAAGCCTAGAACGATTTCGGTCGATCTCGGCGAAAAATTTATATATTTTATAACACATTGAAATCATGTTTCCGGGCGCAAGCTTCTGAAAATGGAATGATGAATTTTTTTTATGTTAATGGCATGAGACGTGATATTGATGTTTTAAAAGAAAATGATGAAAGTTATTTTGAGGAGTGAGAGTTGACTGTGACCAAGACATAGAGGAATATGGTGACTACGGCACATGAGGTCCGTAGATCCATATTAGAGGGGGATAGTGACTACGGCGCAAGAGGTCCGTAGAGCTATTCCAGTCTAGTACTATGGTTTATAGTTTGATCAAGCGAACATAGGGGTCGCATATGAGAAAGCTTCACCTAAAACGTTATTTTTGAGGATCTACATTATTTACATTGTATTATGTATAGTTTGAGGATTGAGGTTGAAGTTTACTTAAAGCTTTTTGATGATGATGTTTAAAGTTTAAAGGTCTTTTAAAGTTCTAATGTTGAAGTTTAAAACGTATTTTTAGTATCGCTATTTTCGATGCATGTGGATATATATTTAATATTTATTATTCGGGCTTGAGTTTGCTAAGCCTCTAGAATCAATAGATCTGGTTGTGTTCAGATGAGACTGATGATGAGGTTCGAGGTGGCGACGTTTGAGGAGCTCGGACACGAGCAGCGCACTCCCGAGACCTTCGTAGCTCCCGCATTTAATATTGATGATTTATGAGAATTTTTGGGAGGAAAATTTGTGTTATAGTTTTTTTTAACTATACGGTTTGAGACGTCAACGTTTGAAAATTTTGTTGGGATTTACGATTTATTGTGACCTGACGTTATTTTATTTTTAAGTTGATCGTGTTGAATTTATAATTCTGCGAGAATTACTGGGGTATTGTCGTGGCTACTACTCACATGAATAGCACTATTCAAAAAAATAAAATTTCATGCCATTTATTTAAAAAAAAAATTTTAGTGAGTCAAGACATTTTATACGCACTAGATTAAATCGTTAGGAACATAACAACAGGTGTTGTCTTCATCAAAATTAAGATCTGATTTGTTACACAGATCCAACAATCTCCCTCTTTTTGATTAATACAAAACCTGGATAAAAATAAGCACGAATAAACAGATTTAAATTATTTCTCCTCCTTTTTATGGTAATCAAAAAGGGTTCGAAATCTAGTCTTCCTCTGAATAATTAAAAAAAAAGAACTCCCCTCAATAGAGCACTGAGTTTTTCAGTGTTCGAAAATTAAAACATTTTCAGGGACGACAGTTTGCAGAAAACAGCATGCATGATATGGATTTAAAAAAAATTCATATGCTACTAAAAATTCTCATCTATTTAGATTAGATGAACAATTGAAGATTCAATTAACAGAATCCTAACATTTTTCTCTATTTTTAGCATAACTAAAACTAGAGATCTTGGCGTCCACACAAATCTCGTGTAATCTGTGTCAGCTCGTCAGAACGGATATTGCTGCACTTTTCTTTTGAAAAATTGATCTGCAATTAAATCCCCATATCTTTCATAAAAAATGAGTTTTAAAAACTTTAAAACAATTTTGTAGCATAGATACGAAAAACAAGTAAAAACAACTTTGGCATAAACTGACTGAACTGAAAACAAAATCCAAAGCTGAACGAGTGCTACTAATTTTTGGTCAACTTACACAGATTAGACGAAAAATGATAATAGAATTCACAAAATCTCTTCCATTTTTCTCTAATCTCAGTATTACTAAAACTATAGATCTTGGCATTCACAGGTCTCGCGCAACCTGTGTCAGCTCGACTGAAGAGATATTGCTGCACATTTCATTCGGAAAATTGCTCTGCTATTCGATAATCATTACTCCCCCATTCTTTATAAAATAAGCTCGAAAATATTTTAAAACCTTTTAAAATCTGAATTAGCACAAAAAGATTTTCGTCACATAAAGCACATTTTCAAATAACTTATCAGAGCACTGGATTTTAAAAAATTGATGCTCATTAGCTCCTACACTCCCTGTCCTCGTAAAATGAAATAGAAAACATTTTTAAAACCTTTAAAATTTTCAATTTTAAAACAAAATGCTCTTTTCAAGAACAACCTGCTCTGATACCAATTGTTAGGATCGAAAAACAGATTGGATGCTACAGTACGGGGAAAACAGATCGTGCACGATCTGAACCTAACGAAATAAAAATTGAGGCGAGTTGTAATAGCTCTGGTTCTTGACATTATTGAGCACCGAGATTACAACAGATTAGGTATAAAAATCAAGAGAAAAACATTTGAATGTATTCTCTAAGATTTAAAATCGAAAGCTGTAAGTTTTAAAATATGCGATGCAAGTGTATGCTGAAAGCTGTAAAATCAGTACGCTGTATTTGTTGATGAAAGTTCAGAGCTGAATCTCCTACGTCAGCCCTTCTTCCAAACGGGAAGGCATTATTACTAGAAGACTTTGATCTTACACAACGTGTACAGACCCACTCAGCCGGGGCTTACCCACTTCCCAAAGCTGAACTCCTAGACTAGATTGCACAACAGCTCGCAGGCTGTGTGACTCCATCAAAAAGAACATGTTTAATGTCTCTATTAAAATACTACATAGATTCTGTGTATGTTTGGGTTGATTCACTCATCTATTCTATTAAGCTCACGTCTTTCATATGTGAGTGAATCTGTGTGTGAGATTTTAAACATTTACAGTGTATAACTCTCTTGTATCTCACAAACTAGGAAGTGCTATGTGAGCTGATAGAATAAGCAGTCGACATAGATGATTAAGCTCCTCGCTGTTGATCATCGACTGCTTCCTCTTATCCTTTATTCTTCCCATCAACTGTTCATTGAATCCATATTCTAGTGTATATGATCTTTGAATTCAACGGTAACAAAGATATCCGGTAGGCATATCTGAAAAATCCAAAGTGTAAATGAGCATTAGAATAGTTGTACTTGTAACGCCCAAAAACTTTTTATCCACAATTAGAAAGTTTTAAGAGTTGAGAGATATATTTGAAATAATATCGTAAATCAACTATCATATTATTTATTTTCAGATTTGAAGAGACGATTGCAAGAGCTGTCCAGCCGGTCCACATAAACCGATTTATTTCCCTTTTTAAATAAAGATGGTTCGGATTTCATTTTTTAGTTTCTTTAAAAATAGAGTAGCATATTTAAATATTTTTAGCACTTTTGAAAGAAAACGCATTCTATTATTTGATTTCAGATTTCATATAAAAGCCGTTGAAACACTGCATACGTATTTCATTCACAAATAACACATTTCATAAGCGGTGCTCTCTGCAAGAAAACCGAACAAAAGCTTTCAATACTCTTCATAGGAAGTAATAGGGTTGTGTTGATTCAGGCCAGATAAACTCGTTGTAATTGTTGTCACAGATTAAGACAACTAAACTCTGTTTCTTGCTACACTCTTGAAATCATATATTGTTTCTGTTGCATGTTTGCATGAGTTTTAAAGGTTTCAGAATTGAGTTTTAATGTTTTTCGAAACACAGAAAGAATTTGTGTTGTTTTACAAAGAAAGTATGAGTTTCCTGAGTTTAGATTCAGAAAAGTTGTTAGAAAAATGTTTGAATTTGTGTTGTTTTACAAAGAAAGTATGAGTTTCCTGAGTTTAGATTCAGAAAAGTTGTTAGAAAATGTTTAAATATGTTCGTTCTTGATTTTTCCTGAGTTTTCTGGGATTTTCTTCAAAGTATCTCGCGAGAAGCTTGCGTGATTCTTGTCAGAAGCTTACAAGTAGCTTCGTCATTCTTGTTTCTGGAGTTTTCTTAGATATTTCCGATTTCTTTGGATTAAGGAAACCTTGTGAGTTTCGATAATTCAAGCTAAGTTCGAAATTGATTCTTTTCCTGAAACTGTTTATAGTTCGTGAACGGTTTCTTTCCCAGAACTGATGTTGTGTTCGCGATTTATTATTCTCTTCAGAACCGTTTTATGTTGAGATCTGAATTAGTATTCCAAATCTGAGTTGACTTTGTTTGACCTTCGAAATCTGAATTGTTAGTTTAAGTCATGTTGACTTTTCCAAATCTGAGTTGACCAAACAGTCTAGATCTGGTTTTCTATCGGAAGTCGGTACGCTTGCATATTGTTCATAATTCAAAGCTGATTTCAGTCTGTTGATCTGTTTTTACAGATCAGAATCTAAGTTTTGATTCACACAAAATCTGTTACTATTTGACTAACGGCTTTCGTGATATGTGCAGTGCACTAGATTGAGGAAACAAGAAGATATCCAAACTGGAACAGTGAGGGGACGCCCAAGCTGGTCGAGTTGAAGATATCTTTGCTGGTACAGTAAGGGAACGCCAGAGCTGGAACAACACTGTCTTTACCAGGTCGTAGAAGACTTCAAGCTGGTTTACCAGCTTGGTAAAGGAGAAGAGCAGTTCAAGCACAGAATCAAGCAGAGTTCAAGTGCAGTAAATGAAGCGCAGAATTGTTCAAGTGCAGATCAAGTGCAGCGCACAAGGGAAGTGAGTGCGAAGCCAGGTACAAGCGCAGTGATCGAGTGCATATCCGATCACAAGTGGAGTACAATATACCTCACTGAACGACCAGCTGGGAGGTCAGCTAAGGCATGAGAGCTTTTCTAATAAGAAGACAGATTGGCTCGAGGTGACCCCCAAGGACGAGGAAGAATCTGCATGTCAGGCCTCGTGCACAAACACAGAGTTTAACCACACAAATAATAGCGGAAGCATTTAAAATAGTGCTAAAATTTCGATTTTGGCATGACTGATAAAAACATAATTTAAAAAACTGCAATACTCAATATATCCAAGTTGAATAAATTACACAAGACTAAAAGTCACAGTACAATAGTACATCATGCATCGAGCACCAATCAACAACACTACAACTGAATACAATAAAGCACAGGGCATCCCCCGGCTAACAGTACTGATACATATATGCTATACGCTAATTGGGATACTCTAACCACCTCCTGGGGCACCTTCAGCTGGGTCAACTCCACGACCAGCTAAGTAACCATGTTAACCTGAGAACACACACAGGCAAAAAACACCAGCCCTAGAGGGACATGGGGTCAAACCCCAGTACGGAAAGCAATATAAAACAGCTAATGGAAAGCAACAAGTACTATGCAAATGCTATGGATGAGAACAAGGCTACAACCGAAAGCAGGGAGCCAAAGGATCTCAACAGATGCTCACCAAACGAATCAGATCAACTGAAAAACAGTGGCCATTAGGTGTGTGAGTATATGGGAGCTACCCACTCGTCTCAACACGCGGCACCAGATGCAGGACACAGCTCAACCTGCTGTTGCCCAACTCATGAGATGTCGGAGCTACCCACTCCGCTCATAGTGGCTAACAGACCCAGCAGGGAGATGAGGTATACGGGAATTACCCGCTCGTCCTCAAAACAAGCATCCTGGTACGCACATATCAAGATAACAAGGCGTGGCTAAACAAGATCTGAATGCAACATGAGTAATGCGTGTATGCAATGACAGCTTGCAGATAACAACACAACAGAAGCAAGAAATAACAAAACCGAAGCATACACATCAGCAAGAATAATCACCCATGCTCAATCCAATGCTGTAAAACAAGCTCACATCCGTACCTCAGTCCTGAGCTACAATTACCACAACGAAGTCCAGAGCAACACAGATCTGAAAACCTGGTAAGAAAACAACAACACTAACTCAGGGACGCAAAGCACAGAACTCACAACAGGGATCTACAAGCTCAACCAGCTCCATCCTACCCTACGGTTCAACAGACAGCTTTAAACAAAGCACTAGGGTAGAAACTAACACTTACCCAACGAGCTACCTGAACGGCAGGAGAAATCCGACGCTTATGCTAACAGACTACAGAAGGGAGATGTCTTCGCAAACCTCTCCAAGCTTGACGCAAGCTTCCAAAAGTTGTACCAAATGAAGTGTCTTAGCAAGAGGAGTCCAATGCTACCACTCTCGCTTCAGTCGAAGCTGTCTACCGTCGATAATCGAAGAAGATAAGGTTCGATGAACAGTAACTAGGGTATCACGACAGGTTCGCTATCGGGAAATATTTCTATGTTTCGAATCTGGATAATAAAGAATGAAGGCAAAGTCCTCTATTAAATACAACTCAAATCTGTCAAATCTGGTGAACATCAGCCACCGACAATTTCGGGGTTTACAGCTATTTCCCGCTCGGATCTGAATCTCACATCAGATATGACTCTTCGTCAAAATAGATCCTGACTTACCCAAAAGGCGTCGCACAGAGTCTACTATCGCATCTAGACACATCACCCGCTACTCAAATCTGAAATGCTAATCGCGTCGCATCGCAACACTCAGATCCTACTTATATCTGAGGACACGCGCAACTCACATGAGTCTCCCCCACTAAGCCAAAACGCTGTCGTTCCAACTAATCCAAACGGCGTAGTTTCGCTAACCGATACAGAAACACACTAGCGTACTCACATCCGCTTAGCGATACCAGATTCTAACCTGGAATCTGATCAGATCTCAAATCTTATCCCTGCAACCAAAATTCTCAAACTTCCCAGAATCGTTCTAAGTATCAATTCTGACCCAAATACGCTCACGAAGCCTACCAACTTATAGCTGGCTCCTCCCAGATCTGTTCAAGCCAAATCTGGTTTATGCTAAACCCGATTAATTAACTCAATTAATCCAATCAACTTTCAGGTCTCACATCTCTCCCCCACTAAAAAGGATTTCGTCCTCAAAATCAAATACAACTCTAGATCAAGAGTTCAAGATAACTGGGAAAACAACCATAAGCAAACATCTACTTGGAAACAACAAGAAACAAACTAGGTACTGGAATCTGATACCACTCTTACTCAAACAGATGCGGCCACTCACGTTGCATCTTCTCTTCCAGTTCTCACGTAGCTTCTTCTCTATCATGTTTGCGCCACTGAACCATCACCAAAGGAATGATCTTGTTCCTCAGTTGTTTCTATTTTTTATCCAAGATCTGCAAGGGATACTCAACATAACTCAAAGTCCGATCTTGCTCCACCTCGTCAGTTCTCAACACATGCAACGGATCTGGCTCATACTTCCTCAACATAGACACATGAAAAACATCATGTAAGGAGGACAAATCTGACGGCAACAACAGCCGATAAGCCAAAGGACCAATTCTCTCAACAATCTCAAATGGTCCAACATAACAAGGAGCTAATTTTCCCTTGAGACCAAATCTCGTAACACTGCGGAAAGGAGAAACTTTCAGGAAAACCAGATCACCAACCTGAAATTCCAAAGGCCTACGCCTCTTGTTCGCATAACTGGCTTGGCGATCATGTGCAGCTTTCATTCGCTGGAGATTCAGATCCCCTTGATCTTTCATCTGTGCAAAAATTCTGGAGAAGAAAGCTGCTTCTCCCCCACTTCTTCCCAACACACAGGCGATCTGCATTTCCTGCCATACAATGCCTCAAAAGGTGCCATACAAATCATGACCTGATAGCTGTTATTATAGGAAAACTCAACCAAAGACAACGAATCTTGCCAGCTACCACTAAAATCCATCACAACAGCTCTCAACATATCCTCTAAAATCTGGATAGTTTTCTCAGATTGGCCATCTGTTTGGGGATGATACGCTGTACTCATCACCAATCTAGTACCCAAAGCTGATTGCAAACTCTTTCAAAACCTGGAAGTAAATCTCGGATCATGATCTGAAACAATAGAAATAGGCACACCGTGCAAACTCACCACGAAATCTATGTACAACTTCACCATCTTCTTCAAAGAATAGGTCTTGTTTTAGGGAATGAAGTGCGTAGACTTTGACACCCTATCGATAACCACCCACACAGCATCACAACATCTGCTGGAATGAGGCAAATGGGTCAAAAAATCCATTGCTATGTGCTCCCAATTCCATTGGGGCACTTCCAAACCCTGCAATAGACCACCAGGTCTCATCCTCTCGGCCTTGACTTGCTGACAATTCAGACAACGGGCTACAAAATCAGCAACATCACTCTTCAAACCTGCCCACCAGTAATGCTGCTTCAAGTCATGATACATCTTCCTTGCACCGGGATGAATGCTAAGTCTACTGCTCTTTCAACTCGATCAGATTCGGCACAACCAACCTGTCGAAACCTCAACAACCATCAGACAAGACAGAGAAATCCTCCAACTGTCTAGATCTAACCTTTAGCTTCAACTCATGGATAGATGGATCGGTTCTCTGAGCTGCTCTAATGCTCACAACAATCTGTGGCTCAACTTGAAAAGAAGACACCACAACAAAATCCTCACCTGGGTAAAACCGCCAACCAGTAGTTCCTAGATGCTCATGGACCTTCGAAATCTACAACGAAGCCAGCATCGCCACTTGAGCCTTTCTGCTCAATGCATCGGCAACTACACAATCAAAATCATTTAGCAGCTCCATCCATCTACGATGTCTCATATTCAAATCTGACTGAGAAAATAGATACTGAAGACTCTTGTGGTCTGAATACACCACAAACTGCTCGCCATACAGATAGTGGCGCCAAATCTTCAAGGCAAAGACCACTGCTGCCAATTCCAAATCATGAACTTGGTAACGAGTCTCATGCGGTTTCAACTGACGAGAGGCATACGCAATGACTGACCATTCTGCATCAACACACAACCCAATCCATTCAAAGATGCATCTGCACAAACTAAAAAACCACCTGAACCAGATGGCAAAACTAACACAGGCGCAGAAGTTAGCTTATCTTTGAGCAATAGAAAACTGTTCTCACACCGCTCAGTCCAAACAAACCTCTTGTCTTTCTGAGCCAACTGCGTCATCGGCTTAGCTATACTAGAGAATCCCTCTATAAAACGCCTATAATAGCCAGCAAAACCCAAGAAACTACGAATATCAGCAACATTCTTGAGGCGCTCCCAGTTAACAACAACCTCTACCTTACTGGGATCTATACAAATACCTTCCACTAAAATGACATGACCCAGAAACACAACTCTATCCAACCAAAACTCGCACTTGGAGAACTTAGCATACAGCTCCGAGTCTCGAAGTGTCTGAAGAACAAGCCTCAAATGCTCTTTGTGCTGCATCGGAGTCTTAGAGTACACCAAAATGTCATCGATAAACACAATCACAAACTGATCGTTGAACTCTCGAAAGACTCGATTCATCTGGTCCATGAAAACTGCGGGGACATTCGTCAAACCAAAAGGCATAACTAAAAACTCATAATGCCCGTACCTCGTACGAAATGCAGTTTTTGCAACATCTTGCTCTCGAATGCGCAACAGATGGTACCCCGAACGAGGATCGATCTTAGAAAACACAGCCGAACCCTGATGCTGATCAAACAAGTCATCGATCCTCGGCAAAGGGTACTTATTCTTCACTGTCGCCTTATTCAACTGTCTAAAGTCGATGCACATCCTCATCGACCCGTCCTTTTTCTTTACAAACAAGATAGGCACTCCCCACAAGGACATACTCAGCCTAATGAATCCCTTCTCTAACAAGTCGCTAAGCTGCACCTTAAGTTCCCTCAACTCAGCAGGTGCTAAACGATACGGAGCTCGAGAGATAGGAGCTGTACCAGGTACCAACTCAATGCTAAAGTCAATCTCCCTCTTCGGAGAAAAACCAGAAATCTCCTCCGGAAACACATCAGGGAAATGACGAACAACGGGAACATCACTAAGCTCTACGCGCGAAGAAGAAGACGCATCCAAAGCATAGATCATGAATCCAACATTCTCCAACGACAACAGGCTAAACATCTCCATCGCAGAGACTAAAGGAATCTTCGACTGGGAATCACGGCCGTAGAAGTTCCACTTCTCACCGGACTGGGGCCTAAAACGCACAACGTGATGGAAACAATCCACATTGGCCCTATAACTAGACAACACGTCCATTCCCACCATGCAATCGAAATCCCACATCAAGCCTGATCAGGTTTGATAACAACACGTTCACCAAACCTAAGAATGCCATTCAACAAGATCTCTTAGGAGTACAGGCTTGCGCCGGCAGGAGTCGCAACAGACACAACATCACACAAAGTAGTGGTATGCTAACCATGCTCAACCAAAAATGCATCAGCAATAAACGAATGTGATGCTCCTATATCAAACAACACATGCGCAGGAAAATCAAAGACAAAACAAGTACCCATGATCACTACTCCTCCTGGCGTGCCCTCTGCTTGCTCCCTCGTCATGGCATTCACCTGGGAATACTTAGGTCCTGAAAACTGGGGCTGGGAAGACTGTCCAAACCGTGAAGGACGAGGATGTTGAAACGGCCTAAACTGAGGCTCTCCCAACCTCTGCTGCTGATCCGGAAAAGAACGACCTCTATACGATCCACCTCAACCCTACGGTGGGGCGGCGGTATGCTGAGATCCAGCCAAAGGACACACTCTCGCAAAGTGTCCATACTGTCCACGGCTGTTACACGAACCTTGCACACCTACACACTGTGTTGTAGGATGCTTTCCTCCACACTGGCCACAAAACTCGACCTTGGAACCACTACTGCTAGAACTACCCGAGCCAGAAGAACTAGAACCTGACTTCTTCTTGAACTGACGACCACGAGGCCTAAACCTCTGGTGTCCAGTTTGTTGGGCTACCTGCTGCTGGGGTGGCTGGGATGACTGCACAGACTGGGTAGGTTGCACCCCTGGAACCATGGCATGGTTACCTTGCACCACTTGAGGCCTAAGACGAGACCTACGGTCTGCAGTCCCTCCTCAATATCCATAGCCTTGTCCACCGCATCCGCATAATCCGTCGGTGAACCCGCCAACACCAAAGAATACAACTCTTAATTGAGCCCCTCCAAGAACTTGTTCCTCGTCGCCCTCTCTAGGCCAGAAACATGCGGAACATACGCAAGAAGAGAAGAAAATCTCCGGGCATACTCTCCTACGGACATAGTTCCCTACACCATATTATCAAACTCATGCTCCCTGGCGTTCACAAAGGATTCTGGAACGTACTCCTGACGGAAGGTAGTACAAAAGCTGTTCCACGTGATCCCTACACCTGTCTCCTCGAGAGTCCTCGAAGCGCCTCTCCACCAACGCTCGGCACCTCTCCTCAACTGAAACGTAGCCAAACTCAACCTACGCTCGTCATCATACCTGACACGGTCAAACAACCCGGTAATGTGCTACAACCAGGAATCTGCATCGGAACTAGGCTCATCACTGTTAAACGTCTGAGGGTTCATCCGCTAAAACCTCGCCATCACCAGTTCCATGTTGTCCACACGGGCTTCCAGCTCATATACCTAAACCTCAACCTGGTCTATCACGTCCACAACGGGGAATACTACACTGCACTTCCTCGTTCTGACCCTCAGATTTTTCCAGAAACTGCCCTCTACCTCGACCCCTACGTCTAGGCGGCATATACGAAGGAACTAAGAGATCATACAACAACAAATATATCACATAACAAAAAATTCGCATAGTCATGCACATGAAACAAGCAACACTGTGCTTAGACTCAAGTGCGATCAAAAGAATCGAGCTTATCCCAGCTTAAGCTCTGATACCAAAACTTTCAGGCCTCGTGCACAAACACAGAGTTTAACCACGCAAATAATAGCGGAAGCATTTAAAATAGTGGCTAAAATTGTCGCTTTTGGCCTGACTGATAAAAATATAATTTAAAATACTGCAATAATAAAAATATCCCAGTTGAATAAATTACACAAGACTAAAAGTCACAGTAGAACAGTACCACATGCATCGAGCACCAATCAACAACACTACAACTGAATACAATAAAGCACAGGGCATCCCCCGGCTAACAGTACTGATACATATATGCTATACGTTAACTGGGACACTCTAACCACCTCCTGGGGCACCTTCAGCTGGGTCAACTCCACGACCAGCTGAGTAACCATGATAACCTGAGAACACACACAGGCAAAAAACACCAGTCCTAGAGGGACACGGGGTCAAACCCCAGTACGGAAAGCAACATAAAACAGCTAATGGAAAGCAACAAGTAATATGCAAATGCTATGGATGAGAACAAGGCTACAACCGAAAGCAGGGAGCCAAAGGATCTCAACAGCTGCTCAACAAACGAATCAGATCAACTGAACAACAGTGGCCACGGGGTGTCTGAGTATTTGGGAGCTACCCACTCGTCTCAACATACGGCACCAGATGCAGAACACAGCTCAAACTGTTGTTGCCCAACTCATGAGATGTGGGAGCTACCCACTCCGGTCATAGTGGCTAACAGATCCCAACAGGGAGATGAGGTATACGGGAGTTACCCGCTCGTCCTCAAAACAAGAATCCTGGTACGCACAGATCAAGATAACAAGGCACGGCTAAACAAGATCTGAATGCAACATGAATAATGCGTGTATGCAACGACAACTTGTAGATAACAACACAATAAAAGCAAGCAATAACAGCACCAAAGACATACACAGCAACAAGCATAATCACCCATGCTCAATCCAATGCTGTAAAACAAGCTCACATTAGTACCTCAGTCCTGAGCTACAATTACCACAACGAAGTCCCGAGCAACACAGATCTAAAACCTGCTAAGAAAACAACAACACTAACTCCGGGACGCAAAGCACATAACTCACAACCGGGAGCTACAAGCTCAACCAGCTCCATCCTACCCTACGGGTTCAACAGACAGCTTTAAACAAATGACTAGGGTAGAAACTAACACTTACCCAACGAGCTACCTGAACGGCAGGATAAATCCGACTCTTATTCTAACAGACTGTTAGAGTAGATGCCCAACTAGCCAACTTGTGGCGTGTGGGTTTTCATTGACTCTTGTACAAACGATCTTTATATATGATATTCGCATTCTTTTATATGGCATTCTTTACTTTCATTATGTGTGTAATGATTTACAATTGTGTTGAGTAAAGACCTAGAATACACTAAAGCGTATGTTAGATGTGATAGTGGGTATGACGGCTATCATGAAACACATCTAATAGTCGCTGTGTATTCTAAACATGTTCCTAGTCGATTGGGCCGTCAAAATGAGGATAAGGCCGCCCGAGTTCGAGACTAGTATCTGAGATGCGAAGTACCATGTTTCATTGGTAGGGAACATTGTGATGTTCTGAGCATGCAGAT
>KQ997679.1:248486-259783 GCA_001598015.1 Dorcoceras hygrometricum | reverse complement strand
GGAATGGTTTTATTCCTCAACTGTTTCTCTTTTCTATTTAGGATCCGCAAGGGATACTCAACGTAGCTCAACGTCTGATCTAGCTCAACCTCGTCAGTTCTCAGCACATGAGACGGATCTGGCTCATACTTCCTCAACATGGAAACATGAAAGACATCATGTAGAGAAGATAAATCTGGTGGCAACAACAGCCGATACACTAAAGGGCCAATCCTCTCAACAATTTCATACGGACCAACATAACGAGGGGCTAAATTTCCCTTGTGTCCAAAGCGCATAACACTGCGAAACGGAGAAACTTTAAGGAAAACGAGATCACCAACCTGAAACTCTAGAGGTCGACGCCTCCTATTTGCATAACTGGCTTGGCGATCCTGTAGAGAAGATAAATCTGGTGGCAACAACAGCCGATACACTAAAGGGCCAATCCTCTCAACAATTTCATACGGACCAACATAACGAGGGGCTAAATTTCCCTTGTGTCCAAAGCGCATAACACTGCGAAACGGAGAAACTTTAAGGAAAACGAGATCACCAACCTGAAACTCTAGAGGTCGACGCCTCCTATTTGCATAACTGGCTTGGCGATCCTGGGCAGCTTTCATCCGCTTGCTGCACAAACTCTGGGGAAGACAGCTGCTTCTCCCCCACTTCTTCCCAACATACTGGCGATCTGCACTTTCTGCCATACAAAGCCTTAAACGGCGCCATACCAATCGTCACTTGGTAGCTGTTATTGTAGGAAATTTCAACTAAAGACAACGCGTCTTGCCAGCTACCACCAAAATCCATCACAACAGCTCTTAAAATATCCTCCAACGTCTGGATAGTTCTCTCAGATTGGCCATCTGTTTGGGGGTGATACGCTGTACTCATAGCCAATCTGGTACCCAAAGCTGCTTGCAAACTCTTCCAAAACCTGGAAGTAAACCTTGGATCTCGATCAGAAACAATCGAAACAGGCACACCGTGCAATCTAACCACAAAATCCACGTACAGTTTCGCCATTTTCTTCAAAGAGAAGGTCATTCCATAGGGAATGAAGTGCGCAGACTTCGAAAATCTGTCGATAACAACCCAAATAGCATCACAACCTCTGCTGGAACGAGGCAAATGCGTCACAAAATCCATCGCTATGTGCTCCCAATTCCATTGGGGCACTTCCAAACTCTGCAACAGACCACCAGGTCTTATCCTCTCAGACTTAACCTGCTGGCAGTTTAAGCAACGAGCAACAAAACCAGCAACGTCGCTCTTCAAACCAGCCCACCAGAAGTGCGGCTTCAATGCATGGTACATCTTCCGTGCACCAGGATGAACACTGTGTCTACTGCAGTGCGCTTCTCTAAGAATCTCCTCCCGAAGATCTATCAGATTGGTCACAACCAACCTACCCCGGAAACACAAACAACCATCAGACGAAACAGAATAGTCCTCAAGTTGACCAGCCCCGACCTTAAACTTCAACTCATGGATGGAAGGATCTGATCTTTGAGCCGCTCTAATGCTCGAAATGATCTGTGGCTCAACTTGAAAAGAAGAAACCACAACATAATCCTCAGCCGGGTAAAACCTCCAACCCGTATTGCTAAGATGCTCACGGTTTTTAGAAACATACAACGACGCAAGCATATCTCCTCGAGCCTTTCTGCTCAAAGCATCAACCACTACATTAACTTTCCCAGGCTGGTACTTGATCTCACAATAAAAATCCTTCAGCAGCTCCATCCATCTACGCTGTCTCATATTCAAGTCAGGCTGCGAAAACAAATACTCCAAACTCTTGTGGTCCGAATACACCACAAACTGCTCGTCATAAAGATAGTGGCGCCAAATCTTCAATGCAAAGACCATCGCTGCTAGCTCCAAATCATGAACTGGATAACGAGTCTCGTGCGGTTTCAACTACCGTGAGGCATACGCAATGACTCATCCACACTGCATCAACACACAGCCCAATCCATTAAGTGAAGCATCGGAACAAACGACGAAGCCACCTGAACCAGACGACAAATCCAACACAGGCGCAGTAGTTAACTTCTCCTTGAGCAATTGAAAAGCATTCTCGCATTGCTCAGTCCAAACGAACCGCTTGTCCTTCTAATTCAACTGAGTCATCGGCCTAGCTATACTAGAGAAACGCTCTATAAAACGACGGTACTAGCCAGCCAGACCCAAGAAACTACGAACCTAGGTCCCTCCCAGTTCAAAACAGCATCTACTTTACTGGGATCCATAGAAATGCCATCCGCTGAAATCACATGACCCAAAAACACGATGCGATCCAGCCTGAACTCGCACTTAGAAAACTTGGCATACAGCTGCGAGTCCCTCAACGTCTGAAGAACAACTCTCAAATGCTCCTTATGCTCCAAAGGAGTCTTTGAATACACTAAGATGTCGTCGATGAACACAATCACAAACTGATCTATAAACCCACGGAAGACCCGGTTCATCAAATCCATGAAGACTGCAGGAGCATTGGTCAATCCAAAAGGCATTACCAGAAACTCAAAATGCCCGTAACTAGTACGAAAAGCAGTCTTCGCGACATCTTGATTTCTAACTCTCAACTGATGGTACCCTGAACGTAGATCGATCTTCGAATATACTATAGAACCTTGCAACTGGTCAAACAAATCGTCCATCCTCGGCAACGGGTACTTATTCTTGACAATAACTTTGTTCAACTGATGGAAGTCAATGCACATTCTCATTGTGCCATCCTTCTTCTTAACAAACAAGATAGGCGCTCCCCACGGTGAAATACTAGGTCAAATAAAACCTTTCTCTAGCAAATCATCCAGTTGCACCTTGAGCTCTCTCAATTCAGCAGGCGCTAAATGATACGGTGCATGTGAAATCGGAGCTGTGCCAGGCACCAACTCAATGCTAAAGTTAATCTCCCTCTTTGGAGGAAAACCAGGAATCTCCTCCGGAAACACATCAGGAAAATGACGCATCACTGGAACGTCGCTGAGCTGCACATGCGAAAAAGAAGATGCATCTAACGCGTAGATCATAAAACCCACGTTCTCCGTCGACAACAAGCTGAACATCTCCATCGCTGAGACTAGCGGAATATTCAACTGGGAATCCGCACCGTAGAAATTCCATTTCTCATCGGACTGAGGCCTAAAACGCACGATCCCAATGAAACAATCCACGGAGGCCCTATAACTGGACAACACGTCCATTCCCATTATGCAGTCGAAATCCCACAACATCAGACGAATCAAATTCGCCACTAGCACATGCTCGCCAAGCCTCAGAACGCCATCATACAAAACTTCTTGGGAGAATAGGCTAGCACCGCCAGGAGTAGAAATAGACACCACATCGCACAAAGGAAAAGTATGCAGACCATGCTCGACCACAAAAGAATCAGCAATAAACGAATGCGATGCGCCAGTGTCAAACAAAACTCGTGCAAGAAAATCAAAGACAGAATAGTTACCTACAATCACTCCGCTCGGCGCGCCCTCCGCTTGCTCCCTCGTAATGGCATTCACTTGAGAATGTTGGGGTCCAAAAAAATGCTGCTGAGACTACTGTACAAAACACGACGGACCAGGAAACTGAAACGGCCTAAACTGCATCTCTCCAACCCTAGGCTGCGAGAACTGAGGTGAACGACCCCTAGACGATCCTCCTCGACCCCGTGGTGGGGCTGCGGATTGCTGCGATCCGACCGACGGACACACCCTCGCGAACTGCCCATACTGACCACAGATATTACAAGAGCCCTGCACACCAACGCACTGAGTCGACGAATGCTTGCCTCCAAAGAAGCCACAAAACTCTGCCCTAGAACCACTGCTACTAGAGCTGCCAGAACCAGAAGAACCAGAACCAGACTTCTTCTTAAACTGATGGCCACGAGGTCGGAACCTCTGACGGCCAGACTGCTGAGCCAACGACTGCTGCTGCTGCTGCGGGGGTTGATGAGCAGACTGGGAAGACTGAGAATACTGTGCTCCCTGAACAGCGGGACGACCACCCTGAGCACCCTGAGGCCTAGCACGTGACCTCCGGTTCTGCAGACCTTCGTCGATATCAACAGCACTATCCACAGCCTCTGCATAGCTCTTTGGTTTACTCTACAAAACCAAAGTATACAACTCTTCGTTCAAACCCTCAATAAACTTGGTCCTCTTGGCCCTCTCCCGTCCAGCTACATGCGGGACATACGCCAACAGAGAAGAAAACCTACGGGCATACACCCTAACAGACATCATACCTTGCTCCAAGTTGTCGAACTCCCGCTCACGGGCGTTCACATACGACTCCGGGAAGTACTCCTGCTGAAAGGCAACGCAACTATCCCAAGTAATCTCCACACCTGTCTCCTCTAGCGTCCTTGAAGCGCCACGCCACCAACGCTCCGCACTCTTCCTCAACTGGAAGGTCGCCAAACTCAACCGAAGCACATCATCGTACTGAACACGATCGAACAAACCAGTGATGTGTTGCAACCACGAATCCGCATCCTCGCTAGACTCATCACCGCTAAAGATCTGGGGACTCATCCGTTGGAACCTAGCCATCACAATCTCCATGCTTTCCACACGAGTTGCTAAGTTGTCAACTTCATCCTCTTCACGTCTACCACGACCACGAGAAGGTAAACTACGCTGATCCTCATTCTGATCTCCAGACTCGTCCTGAAACTGCCCTCTACCTCTACCCCTATGTCTAGGCGGCATCTCTCTATGAAGGCACTAAACAGGATAAGATAACACAGAACAAGTACAGCATAGAAATCACATAACACAACCATAGGAAGCACATAATCACATAGTAAAGCACAAACATCACACGACACTGTGCCTAGACTCAAGTGTGATCAAAGAAATCGAGCTTATCCCAGCTTAAGCTCTGATACCAACAATGTCATGCCTCGTGCTCACATCAGAGTAAAACCACGCAAACACAAGCGGAATCTACTAAAAAGTGGTTAAAATTTTTGCTTTTGGCCTGACTGAAAGATAACATAATTTAAAATACAAGATACTTAAAATAATCCCAATTTATAAATTCACAACAACACAAATATTCAAGTACAACAAATGCCCAACGGCTGAATACTACACAAGTACAGAGGGTCTACCAACTATATAAGACCAAGCATCACACGAAGTGATACCAGTGTATACAAATACTATATATAACTGGGACAATCTAACCACGTCCTGGGGCACCACCAGCTGGATCATAACTTCGGCCAGCTGCAAATCATGGAAAACCTGAACAACAGACAGGCAAACAAACATAACAGCCCCAGAGGGACCTCGGGGTTAAACCCCAGTACAGAGAGCAACTATAAAACAGCAGTGAATAGCAAAAGATATAATGCTAATGCTATGCATGAGGGACAATGCAACAGCCGAAGGCTACAACCAAGAAAGGGAGCCAAAGAGTTCAACAGCTGACAACAGATTCTGCGAAGAATGGTGGCCACTGGTGTGTGTACAAGCACACGGGAATTACCCGCTCATCTTTACACCACACCTGAATACCAGATGCATCAATAACTCAACCTGCTTGCCCAACCCATGAACTGTGGTAGTTAACCACTCGGCGCATGAGGGCTAACAAACCAGCAGGGAGATGAGAGTGCGGTATTGTCGCTCGTCCTCGCATCCTGGTAAGAAAACAGAGCAACAACAAAGCATAGCTACAACAACTGAAATGGAAATGATCATGCGTATGCAATGCAACAGCTGAACAGCATATAAAACAACAAGAAATGCACACACAACAATCAAACATATTATCCATGCCAATTCAAGCCGTAATACAAGCTCAACATCCGTACCTCACCAGCTTCTGAGCTATAATTACCACACACAGCTGCTACAATCAAATCCGAGCAACACATATCTGTCACCTTCTATATCAACACAAGCCACTGCTCAAAAGCCGAAATGTAAAATAACAGCAGTTGGGAGCTACAACTCACCAGTGCTCATCTACCTTCCTAACTCAATGAAAAGCTCTAACAAAGTTAAAGGTAGCATCTTTACTTACCCCAACGAAACTACTGGCACTTCAGGGAATGCTTATGCTAGCAAACTACACAAGGGAGGTGTCTTAGCGATCCTGTGACCCTCTTCCAGCTCCTCCAAAGCTTTCTAAAAAGGTATAAAACGAAGCGCCTTAGCGAGAGGAGTCCAACGCTACCACTCTCACTCTCGTCGGAGTTGTCTACCATCGGAAATTAGGACGGATAAGATTACTATGAACAATAACTAGGATCAGGAAAATCTTTGTAAGTATGGGATCTGTTAAACAATCGAAGACCAAGTATTCTCTTAAATACACTACTCAATCAGCAGATAGAACATGAACAGATCCACCGACAAAATCAGTTCTCACAACTAATATTCCCAACCAGCAGCTGAAATCACGCATCAGCTTTTGCCTATCGCTAATATAACAACCAGAAGTTAAATCTTTCAAACAACGCTAAGACTAAACGGCATTGCACCAACTTAACCAAACGACGTCGCAGAGGAACACGTCACCTTGCTACCAACAGCTGATTCATAAACCAGCAGTCACAACGCATGAGATCTCTCATGTAATGCCCAAAATTATTACATCGAAATTTAGTGATTTGAAGTTCCAAATTATTGATTTTTGATGAAGTTGAATTTATGAGCTCGGATTTCTTCTGGAAGTGGTGTGTGATTCAGGAATTTTGCATCGTTGGATTTCGCTAAGTAATCGGGAACCGGACGAAGCGAAGAATTTGATAAAATCGATCAGCAGCAGGTTACTGTAGCAAGGTCAACAAAAGTCAACAGTACTGTAGCTACCTACTGGTATTTGTGTCGTTGGGAAAGGATTGCTGCTGCTGGTAGTAGACGCGGAAATATAAGATTCAATAAGGAAGCGCCACGTGTAGGTTACTGTTATGCACGTGGGAACCAGCAGCGAGAGTTCTTTGTGAACCTGCTGGTTTATTCACTTGGGAACCAGCAGCGAGAGTTCCTTACGCACCTGCTGGTGTATGCACCTGCTGGTTTGTTAGTGTGTCGACTGGTTTGATGACGTGGGTGCAACGCTGTCGTGTTAATAATGAACGCAGATCAGTCGATGCAAGTATGTGAAACTTGGTTCCAGCAGAGGGAGCAATGCGAAATCGTTTTAACTTATGAAATAGGAACCTCGATACGATGTCGTTTTGAATAAATTAGCGAAGTCAGTCGTTGGATTATTAGAGCGAACCAGCTGTTGGTTTTCGAAGCAGCAACCAGATGAGAGATTAGGAACCAGTCGATAGTTTGTTGTATCTGCTGATTTACCCCGTTTGAGAATAACACGACGTCATGACACAGGAACCACGATACGACATCATTTGAATTAGTAGCGAGCCCAGTCGATGAAATATTTTAGTGTGACCAGCTGGTGAGTGCTTTCAGTAGAGATCGGGAATCAGCTGTTGGGCTATTACGTCGTCGTCTGGGTTAATTGATACAGCGTCGTTTTGATATTGAAATACAGCGACTGGTTGTTATGTGTAGCTATGACAGCTGATTGAGAAAGCTGGTTATGTTGCGACTGATTGGTTGTGAAAGCTGGTTTTGTTGCAACTGCATAGTACACCAACGGAATATAGCTACGGCTTCTAGTCATGAGACATAGTAGCATCAGTCGCGAGAATTTCTTTATACCACGAAGAACAGTTGATACGCTCTACCTGATCGAAGAAGCTGGATTCGAAGCGGTGGGAGTTTATCCTATAACGATTGATAAATACTCAGCATGACATGTGGAATTCGAATTGAACACGTTGGAAATGCTGCGGAAAAACAGAGACCGTTGTCTATAAATAAGATTGAAGTCAAAATATTGAGGACATCTTGACTACAGATATCGGACTTTGATTCTGTGAAGTTAGCAGGAAGTGTTGAAACAGAGTTTGAGTGAAGACTTTAAACAGAGAATAACGAAGGTATAATTTGACAGTAGAGTCAGGGATTAGATTACTCAAGAATGAGTTTTCTTGAGTTATCCCGTTGAAATCACATACATGTATACTGTTCTTGATTTAGAACTTGAGTTATGTATGTGTCGATCCATCACAGGTAGTGGATCTTTTATTTTGCATGAGATTGCATCATACGACGAGATTTGAATTGATTCTAATGCCCAGGACTGATATGACCTGATTTTCGAAGTTAGAGTCGACTTCGATAGATGAATATTCATGTCAAGATAGTATACGAATCTTGATGGCATTGAGATGAAATGAAATCAATTCTGAGAACGAAGAACTGAGGAAGATGCATTGCATTTTAGAATTATTATGCTTCGATATGTATTGAGTCTGTTATCTTTTTATACCTGCTGATTATACTGAGATGATTCTCACCGGAGTTTATCCGGCTGTTGTTTTGTTTTGTATGTGTGCATGACAACAGGAGGAAGGAACTAGTGGGGAGTAACCAAGGGTAGCGAGAGATAACTACCTAGACGATGGATCAGCAGCAGGAAGAATAAACACCAGCTGATAGTCTATGTTTTTGGACAGTTGATCTTAGGTTTCTCAAGTCTGGTTTTGTACAAAAGAATCAAACGTATATTAGTAACGTAGATTGTACCTACTGTGGACAATGAAGTATTCTTATAAATGAATAACTTTTACGATACCAGCTGAAATCTTTAAGTTTCTGATATCTTTAAGCTTCTGCTGTTTTAAAAAAAATTCTTATAAACCAGATTGGATTTAATAAACTTGTTTAGTTTAAAGTAATCACCCACTGATTGAGATTAGAGGATTAATTGTGGGCAGAGAGCCTCACATCTCAACAGCTGATGTCTATCATAACCAACAGCTGATACAAAGTGCTCCACTCAAAACGTTGTCGTTTCAACTTATCTAAACGACGTAGTTTCGATGCACGCTAATAAACACGCTAGCTAAACCAACAGCTGGTTCCTGAACACAAAACGTCGTCGCTTCAAAGTCCCTTAGCGCTCTCTGTTGATCATCGCAACTAACATACCAACAGCTGATCACTCGCAACAGCTGGATACGAGCTAATACACCAACGACTGAAATCCACATCAGCATTGCTGCTGCTTCCTACCAACACGCAACGTCTGAAATATCAACAACTGACGCGATCACTCAACGGCTGATCCCACTGCTACTGCTGCTGATTCCAACACCTAGGCAAAATCGATGTCTATGCCAAGCACATCGACCAACATCTGGTCCAAACCCGACCAACACCTGATTGCGAAAAAACAGGTCTCACATCACGTGTGAATTCCATATTGGAAAAATCAAATACCTCCTTAGTGCCATCGGCCATGAGACACTGTACTTCATCTACGCTGTCACTAGATGAAGATGTTCCTGAGCTAGATTCCTCTTAATCTGAATCAGCCCATGCACTTTTATTTTCTTCAGCGACCATGCTTTCTCCATTCTCTTCTTCCTGTAGAGCTTCTTCTCCTTCTTTTCTTTGTTGGTACTATGATCTAGGTGCTTCTTCGCATCCAGCTTTGGCTTCCTGCAATCAGCCATGAAGTGATCAGGCCTGCCACAATTATAACACTTGTCATGAGAAGGATAATTAAGTTCTTTTTAGTAGATTCAAATGAGGAGGATTTAGGATTATGCTTCCGCATAAATTTCCCGAATTTCTTAATGAACAAGTACATAGCATCCTTATCAGTTCTTCTGCTGATCTATCACTTGTAGAACATGGACTCTATTTTGGAGTTGTAGCAGCAAGTGCTCTGGTTGGTTGGATGTATAGGGCCCAGATTCTACTCTCGTCTCCAACTCGAACTCATATGCCTTCAGGTTGGCGAACAGATCATGCAACTCTATCTTGTTCAAGTCCTTCGACTCCCTCATAGCCATGGTCTTGACATCCCATTCCTTGGGCAGTTCCCGCATAACCTTCAGGGCCAGCTCCTTATCGCTGTAAAATTTGCCCAATCTGGTCAGCTCAATCACCAGTGAGCTGAACCTTTCATCAAACTCTGCCATGGTCTCCTCGGGCTTCATTTCATCAGCTCAAATTTCTGTAGGGCCATGGTTAACTTGTTTTCTTTGGTTTCCTTATTGCCCTCATAGATCTGGGTCAGCATTTCCCAGATTTCTTTCGCCGTTGTGTACGTCTAGATTTTGCTAAACATATTATTGTCTGGCGTCTTGTATAGGATGTCCTTAGCGACTTTATCCAGATTAGCTTTCTTCTTATCCTCGGATGTCCATTCCATCCTTGAGCTGAACCTTTCATCAAACTCTGCCATGGTCTCCTCGGGCTTCATTTCATCAGCTCAAATTTCTGTAGGGCCATGGTTAACTTGTTTTCTTTGGTTTCCTTATTGCCCTCATAGATCTGGGTCAGCATTTCCCAGATTTCTTTCGCCGTTGTGTACGTCTAGATTTTGCTAAACATATTATTGTCTGGCGTCTTGTATAGGATGTCCTTAGCGACTTTATCCAGATTAGCTTTCTTCTTATCCTCGGATGTCCATTCCATCCTTGGATTTTCTGTCCATTGAGGCGCACCATATGATATAGCTATGGCAGTTTTTGGCCTCATAATATTTATTGGTCCATCCGTGATGACGAACTACATGTCATCATCCTGGGCTGCCAGTTGAGCTTGCATACGTATTTTCCATACATCGTACTCTTCTTTGAAAACATAGGAAAATTGTTATGAGAAATTGACATATTTAATGTGAGAACTGATTTTTGTATTAAGAATTAATTGTTGGGATTAATCGGTTTTTAGAGATTTTTGTGGGTTAGAATCGCTGTTTCGAGGTTTGAGTTGCATTTTCTTTTTAAAAAAAAAAATTCTTATAAACCAGATTGGATTTAATAAACTTGTTTAGTTTAAAGTAATCACCCACTGATTGAGATTAGAGGATTAATTGTGGGCAGAGAGCCTCAAAACAGGTGGTATCAGAGCCTACTACATCATTAAGATCATTGAATTAGATGAGTGGGGGTAGATCGAGTTCTTCCTGAGTGATTAATTGATTGCATGCTTGTGTGGTATATGTCTTACTGCTTTTGAATTTATATCACCTGATTATGTGAAGAACTGGTAAGACTATGCCGAGCAGATTTGAGAATTACATGCTCTTTGAGAAGAGAATAAATAACATGTATTGAACGAATCATGAATCAGAACTCGATCTTTTGAAAAGCAGTACATTGATGTATGCTAATCAGAGGAGGAACTGAGATTGACTTGTTATTGATTGATGAGAAATGATGACCAAGTCTGTTTGATTTATAGATATGCCTCCTCGAA
>KQ997679.1:213527-231221 GCA_001598015.1 Dorcoceras hygrometricum | reverse complement strand
GTTCCTGCAAATGGGCAACACAGACCCAAACAAAAACAAAAGCAGGAAACAAGTACGAGGTCAAGCCTCAGTACGAAGAGCTATCAAAGCAGATAAACATGCAACATGCTATAATTCGATGCTATGAATGCATGAGGCTGTCAAAGGAAATCAGTCAGCTAGACCGGTGTAACAACCGGCAAATCATATCATGTCGCCTCTATACCACGGTCTATCAACCGGGAAATCATCGGTCCGTGATCATCGGGGCCCGTCAGCCCATCACAGCTCGGCGGTAGACACTCGTATCCGGTAAGTCACCGCTCCGACGATAGCGTTGGACTTTTCAGGCACGACCAATCCGTCGACCAGTCACAACGTGGCACCCAATCAGGTTATCAAATCAAATCTGTAAATCAGGCTCAAGATGTATGCATGAATGCCATTTAATATCCATGCTCAATACATACAATGCCTAAACGTAAAAACAGTATGCATACTCAACCAAAAACAGCAACTGGTTCATGGAGGCACATAACAGTAAAGCCACAGATTTCACAACATCAAATTATAGACATGTTCAAGCTCAAAGCTGCTAAGGGCTGCTCAATTCGTACCTTTCTTCTTCAAATTACCTAACAGATTTATCCTGGTTCAAATCACGCGACAGGGACTTCCTGAAATGCTGAAATCTGTTATAGGTACTAATAATCTTAGCTCAATTCTGCTATAATATCGAGTTAACCCTACGGCCAGAAGCTATACTAGAGTTCTACACTCCTACGCAGGCATTAACTACAAAACGGAGCTCAAAGTTACGAAGAACGCTCACCCAACAACTCGTAAGAGTTGAAAACAGAGTCTGCTCCAGGGGACGAGCGATACGCGAACACACAGAAACTCTCGGGTCCTTCTACTCGTTGCTCCTAGCTTCCAAACCAGTATCAGCAGAAAGAGCAACTCTCAAGGAGTCCAGCGCCACCAAAATCGTCAAGAACGAAGGCTGGAAACGACGGGAATCGACGGTAGAAAGTTACGGTGAACAGTAGAAAATTCGAGGGTTTGGAAATAGAGATAAGATATTTCTGGTTCGAAAATGATTCAAAGTGTTGATCAACACTTCTATAAATACCTCTTAAATCCTCGCCTGCTGATCACTAAAATCAATCGAAGTGACCAGCATAAGTCTATAAGGAGCAGCCCTCTTTTCCTTTCGTTAAATTCAGCAGAAGCAAACAAAAAATGTATGCGAAACTACAATCTCGAAACCACACCGTTCTTACTAAACAAAACGACGCCGCAGCGTTCTATCAACAGACAACAATTATCTCTTGCAAAGAAACCAAAAGCTGGTTATCGAATTCCCTTCAAAACCCATCAACCGCTGGTTACATAAACCATAAAAGCACTCGCCGCGCGTCACTCCCTCGCTAAACCTTGCAATAACGCGCGCCTACTACCAGCAGCAGCTCTCTCTATTACAACACAACTGCTGATACCACTAGTCAACACTCAAAATGTTGACTAACACGTGTCGCCTCTACGCTCCATCTCGTGCTAAATACAACGCCAACCAGCAGCGACCATGCACACAACTAAAACCAGCAGGTAACCCTACGTTACGCTTTCGTCACTCCTACGTCACCCTACCGAGGCAAAAATACCAGCAGGTAGCTACAGTGACGTTGACCCGCGTTGACTTCACCAAAAATTCGCTGCGACTAAATTTCCAAAATTAACGCAACGTCCAAAATCAGCAGAAACCTCAAAATTCACGTGATTAATCCCAAATCAAATCAATTAATCACTAAGCTAAAATCTGATTCCTCACACACGTGATCTGGTTCGAACTACAATTAACACAGCTCTAAGATGGTTGTACAAATCTAGCACTCAACACTCTCTATTTATGATTTACAGTGATGGCTCAACACTATAAAGTGTGTGTACAGATGTTTGTGTGACACAAGGAATCAAATAAGAAATCTGTGTTCGTGTGTCACTAGCTTGTGAGCTGGTTCGACAGACAAACTCTGTTTTTCTCTTGGAAATTTGTAAGTTCGTAAGTCTTGATTTCGTAACCGTAACCTCTTCACAACTGCTCTGCTCTTCTATTTATACCCTTTGGATACAACGGTATTAAATGTTACCAGTAGACACGTCGAGTGTATCCAAATTGAAATTCCTGCGACGACATAAATGCTTGTACGATATACATACATCTCCATTAAATGCATTTTCCTTTTTAGCATACTCTGCACTGTCTTCAGTTCACACCAAATCTCTGTACATTTGAAGTTAGCTTAAAGTAGTTCCAACGACTACAAATAAATACAGAGAGGTTAAACATAGCACATCAATCTGTAATAAACCTCGAAACATTCTGAAATCATTTAGCTAAGTTATCCTTACTTAGCTGGTTCCGCGATCTGGTTCTTGTATGTTGAGCTGCTTTTCTATTCTGGTTCTTATATTGGTCAGATCCATAAGCTCTGAATTGATCTGCGCTTGTTTGTTCTGTAATGATCAAGATGACAATCTGTAACCAGGTAACATATATAGAACAATCTTGCTAAGAGCTAGTTATTCAAGCTAGTTTTCGAGCTGGTCTGTTATACCTTTTTACGCTCCGAGCTGTTCTCTCAACTATTCCAAAGCCAACTGTTTTATCCGATCTTCTAAACTGATATGATCTGTTTCTATTCTTGATAGACACCTGATCTGTTCATCTGAACTGATTTTGTCTTTAAACAGCTTGACTGAATTACCTTAGTTGGTTTGTCCTTACCAGCTTAGTTCTGCTCCGATCTGGTTTCTATATCCACCGTTGTAAGACTTATCTTGAACTTGTTGATCTGAGCTGATTAATCTCTTTTATTTGTCTTCACCAAAACTTATGAAATTAACTCTAATATGACCAAGAATATGACGCCGATTACCATGACGTATCAAGATGACCTATCAATGTCGAGTTGTAATGGACGGTCGCCATGACGTCCCCAATAATATGAGCCAACATTCATGGTAGTTTCATTCAACTCACAGCAAGTGTCAATGGCGTGTACAACTTTCTGACACACAGAACCCCACAATAATATGAGACGAGTTATGTATGCGGGTAGCATCGACGTGCACCCATTATTGATGAAAAGTAGGAAATTTCAAACAATATATAAATTCCCTTAGTTTCATGATTTTATTGGATAAAACTTTTTTTTATGATCAATTTAGGAGCTATTGACTAAAGTTTTCTAAGAGTGCTTCCAGGTCATTGGAGGGGCTAAGACTCGCTTAAAACTCAACTTCCTAAGACAAAGCAATGCCTTCAGTGAGCCAAGCCGATACAATCCATTTTTAAGACGATCTACGAAGTACTATTTACGTTTTGTCGCATGACTTCATAATTATCATTAAACTATGTTCTTTCAATTTAATTATTAAACTGTAATCTTGATATAAATTTTAAATCACATTTAAAATGAGGGATTTTATTTTGAAAAATTTTTTGTCTATATATATATATATATATATATGCTAATTATCCCATAATCATGTTATCTATACAATCAATCAAATTAATTGACATAAATAAAACAATCAAATCAAATTTTGATTTATCAAAACAAAATCACATTTTAAATATAAAATCATATTTTATAGATAAAATCATATCTTATCATTTTAATTGCATCAAAATAATTTCACGTATGATCGGTCCAATTCTGAAGCTCTGATACCACTATTGGAGCAGCAACGGATCCGGATCACGCTCCCGAGACTCAGCGGAAGATTTTCGTTCCTGGGAACGCTCATATGTGAATAAAACAAAAGCTAAACATGAATATGATGTTTAGAAATATTTATCTTTGGTGACTTCGTGCAAGGCTTCGATTATTTTGGTTTTACGCGGCAATAGCATTTCAACGGTTGAATCTCCGATTGTTCGCCTAATCTGATCCACGACCGATTTCCAAATTCCTTCACTGCCTTGCACTAGAAAGCACAAGAATTGTCACGAACGGAATCTCCTAGTCAACATGCCGGAACGGGGTCCGACGGCACGCGAGAAGCCGCGGCTAGCGACGGCGACGACGGCGGTGGGAGGAGACCCAGAGTAGATGGGAGGGGAGAGGAGAGTTATGATTCAAATATCGAGTGGGGTTTTCTTTTCTCTCTTTTGAAAGTGTCTCCTCATTGCCATATTTATAGATGGAGGGAAAGAGTTTGAGTTGAACAAAATAGTGAACATTCGGTTCAACTCAAACAGTGAACATTCAGTTCAACTCTAACTGTGAACACTTGGTTCAACTCAAACTGTGAACATTCGATTCAAGTCAAACTGTGAACATTCGTTTCAACTAAAACTGTGAAAATTCGATTCAAGTCAAACTGTGATGTTTCAACTCAAACTCTGAACACTCGGTTCAACTCAAACTGTGAACATTCGTTTCAAGTCAAAATGTGAATATCGTTTTGACTCCCTCGATTGGGTCTCATCATAATCCCCATCGATCATCAAATATCACCGATGTGATCATTTTACAAAACTGATAATTATGATGCAAAATAAAATTTTCGGACCACTAAATCTATTTATGGCAGGTTTGCTCTCATTAGCTAAATATGAAAGTCCTACTCCTTTAGTTAATTTTGGAAGTCATACTCTCAACCTTCCTCCTACTATACTCAATACTTTGAGTTCCATATCCGTAAAAGAATTGGGAAACCAGTACTTTTGTGACCCTCAATAGTTCAGGAATACAGCTAGCGTGGGCTCACAACTCTTTGCAACTCCGAAAATATATTTTCAGACTTACCCATCGGATCATGGTAAAGCGTCAAGCAACATCGCTCCATGATCCCCTAGGTATCACTGATAGTGCCTGCAAAAACCAGTTGGTCAAGGTTAGTGTACAGTACGGCCCTTTCATCTCAAATATCCCGACCAAATCAACGAACACTGGTAAATCGAGAGTTGCTAGAGATTCGATAGCCATGCATACATCTTGATGATCGACATCGCAATGTGCTACTAGGTAAACCCATTTACCTAAAAAACATCTAGTACTCTGGCCAGAGATTTATCACAATATTATCTCCTCAGATAGCATAGGATATCCATCCATAAGGGCGAGCGGTGAATCCTCGACAATGAAGCATCGATTCCTACATGAATCGGGACCTCACCCAATCCCGCCACCTGATGACCACAATGGAGTCGATAAATGGGTCAAAGTGAGGCACCTATCATGTAGAGTCTCAATGAAGTTTCTAGTAGTAAGGACTAATCTGTACAACCAAGACCTCGGACTTAATCCACTCGAAGAAATTTTGAACGAGGATAGTTCGATAGATCATCAGATCACTATCCATCTACACGCTCAGAACATTACTATGTTCCCTACCAATGAAATGTGGTGCTTTGCATCGCAGATGCTAGTCTCAAGCTCCGGTGGCCCTTATCCTCTTTTGGACAGCTCAATCGACTAGGAACTCGTTTAGAACACACAGTGACTATTAGATGTGTTTCATGATAGCCATAAAATTCACTATCACATCTAACATACACTATAGTCCATTCAAGGTCTTTATCCAACAATTTTTGTAATCATAATAATGAAGATAAAGAATGCCATACAAGAATGCGAATTTCATAAATAAAGATCGTTTTACATAGATTCAACAAAAATAAAAGCCACATGCCACAAGTTGGCTAGTTGGGCACCTAATTTAACAATAGTGTGAGAGGTTCAGCTTAGAATCTCTCTGTATCGTTGTGAGCTGATCAGATCGAGTGCAAGCTGACAGATGAGTCATGTGTTGTGGTTACTCATGTTGAGTTCACGAGCTGATGTTGCCGTAGCATGAACCAGTCAGTGCAGCGGTCTGAACTGATATCGATTTAGGAAGTAGCGTAAGAAGATTCAGCTTTGGGTGTTACGCTATGTCATGAGCCGTGTTGACCCTCGAGAGCTGGGTTGACCATCACGAGATGGTTCGAGTACGTACCCTAAGACCTGGTTGCGTGAGCTAATCTGTAAGCGTTGAGAATTTTTGGAGATATCTAAAGCCTCTTAGAGCATCGCAAGCTGACCTGAGTGATGAGTACTGAGTGGAGTACTCTAAGCTAGTCTATGTACTACTAGCTAAAAAGAGATTATGTGATCTGAGCTGGATGGTGTGCGCTGGTCTGAGGGCTGTGAGCTATTGTTGATGAGTGCGACCTGAGCTGGTCGACGTGTGCTGAGCTGAGTGGTGTAAGCTGAGCTGTTGTAGAGCTTACTGTTCTGGATATCGTAAGCTGAGCTTAATGCCCTATTCTGATCTAAGATCGCGAGCTTTGTTGACAGTCGCAAGCTGTTTTGGGGATAACAGCGTAGTAGCAAACATCTAGAGGATTTTGATATATGAGCGTAAGCTGAGTTCAGCTTAGGGATGTTCTGGGTGCCCTGGGATGAGTGTTCAGATCGCGAGTGTTGTGCCGCATCGTTTAGTGGTATCAGCTTAGGCGTAAGCTGGTAGTAACGTCCTGTGTAGACCAGTGCTATTTGTGGCCTTGAACTTTGGAAAGAGTTGTTTGTAGTTATCAGACCGGACGAGAGCTGTTTATGGCTTCAACTTTGGCGAGAATTGTTCAGTACACGTAAGCTGGCCAATGCGTGACCTGGCCTGTTGTTGCGAACTGTGCCGCTGTGCATGTCGCAAGCTGTTCCAAGCTTAGGTGCTACGAGCTGAGAGCATCACGGACTGTTTTTGTTGTAGTAAGCTAGATAGAGCATCCTGAGCTGATTTATAAGGTGCAATCTGACCTGAGGTTGTGCAAGTTTTTTGGTGATCTGATCTGTCTTGGTGCAAGCTGGTAGTGTAGCAACTCTGGGCTATTATCAGTTGGAGTAGGAGATGTAACCTGGATCCATTTGGGGACGTGCCTTGTGTCCTGAGCTGAGTAGACAGATCGTGGGAGGTCCGAGCTGCTGGTAAAACAAGTCTGGGCATAAGTTGATAGTGTGGAATAGCTTTGAGGAAGGCTGTTGATATCTTTCGGGTCAGTGGTGAGTAGATAGGATGATCATATTTGTCATAGAGAGCGTGATCTGATCTTTTGGTGTGATCTATACTACTGTGTGTGGCGCAAGCTGTTTTTGCTGTCATATTTGGGTGAGAGCTGATATTCACTCCTGTGCTGGAGAGCGTGCGATCTGTATGCGCAAGAGCTGAGTGTGGTTCGTACGCTGAATCGTATGCGAGAGCTGAACAGCATGCGAAAGCTGAACAGATGAGAGCTGAGTTGTTTGGAGCAATAGATGGTTTGAATGCGCAGGCTGAGCTGCATTTCCTGGGCTGAATACAGTGTTGAGGTTCGAGCTGATCTGTTATCACTATAGCCGTGAGCTGAGGAGTTTTACTATATATACGCGCTCGTTGACCAACACTAAGTCATTTTACACCACACATTCTCTTATCCTCTCCACAGAGCTAGACAAATTTTTTTCAAACCCTCGTGGTCACTGTTCACGGGACCTAGTATTTTTCTGATCGTCGGAGATTGGCCAATTAGTTTTGAGCAAGGGTAACACAGTTGGAAGCTCCTATTCAATCTCGATGTTTCTGTACCAGTTTGGAGTCGAGAGGAGGTCGGACTGAGGAAATCGCAGAGAAGCGTCGTGAGCTGCATGTCGCGATTTCTGGCTGAGTTGAGCTTTGTTTCAGATAGTATCTCTCTTGTTTTTTTCCCGTGAGCCGCTGGCCTGAGCTGTTGGTCGAGACCTGAGTGGAGCAGTGAGTGCGTTCTGCTTTCAGCTATGAGTTGTTCTGAGGTATTGTGGTAAGATCTACGCAAGGTACAAATCTGAGCTTATATTTTCAGCTTTGAGATAATCATGTACGTATTGTGACTGTGTGCTGAGCTGTCGTAGCCTTTTCGTGTGTATGTTGTGTTGCTGTAACCTGTTATGCGTGCGTTGAATCTTGTTGTGCATGTTGTTGTCTGATTTGACTACGTGTTGAGCTGTCGTAGCTATTTTATGCATGTGCTGAGTCATTGCACTGTTGTTGTGAGTATACTGTCGTGCCTATGGCTGTGAGCTGCATTTCTAAGCCTAGTGTTGTGTCGTAGGGCCTGAGCTGTTCTATATTTATGCATGCTTGTGATTCTGAAGCTGTTTTGTTTATGCTGTATTTCTATATATTGCAAACTGTTGGCTTTGCTTTCACGCATCTCATATTGAGCTCATCCCTTGATAACCGCTTGCTGTTGTTGATTAATAGTACGAGAATACTATATTTTGAAATAAAATGAGGACGATTAGGTAGCGCCTATGCTCCTATTCTCCTTGCTGTGAGTTGTTTTGCCGCTATGAGACGAGTGGGTAGCAACCACGCTCTCATGAGCTTAGGGAACCAGCGGGTTGAGTTATATTATGTTTGTGCTTCTAGTACTGTGTGAGAGACAAGTGGGTAGCAACTACGCTCTCACATACGTTGTGGCCATCGTGATTGATGATTGCCAGCTGAGTCGCTGTGATTTGATACCGATGATTCTTGGTACCCTTCATGCATTGCACAACATGATATGTTTTGCATGTTTTATTTGATAGTTGTTGTATGATTGCTCTTCGTACTGGGGTTTGACCCTTTTTTCTTCGGTGCTGCTTTGGTCGTGTGGTTGGTCATTGCAGGTTTTGCAGGTAGATCAGTTGAGTCAAGTGGTGCATCAGCTGGTGGAACCCCTTAGGCGTTGAGTTCCCAGTTATGTATATGTATTTTTCATCAAGTCATTTACCAGGGGATGTCATGTGTAGTTGTTATCTTGAGGATTCGATGTTGTAGTTGTTGTGATTATATACACATGCTGCTTGACTGAGTTGATTTTTATTACTGTTTACTTTTGAAACAAAGTCTGTATTTTTAGTATGCGAGTATTTTGAAGATATATTTTCTATTCAGGCCAAAAAAAATTTTAACCACTTTTTAAACTTCCGTAGTTTTGCGTTAATTGCATGCTTATTCTTTGTTTATGAGCACCGGGCCTGACATTTTTGTATCAAAGCTTAAACATGGATAAGCTTGATTATTTTTCTATCGCACTCGAGTCTAGGCACAACGACTGTCCTCCTGCATGTGCTTGACTACTTGATTACCTATTTTTTGTGCTTACCTTTGATGTGCCTCTTAGATGCCGCCGAGGAGAGGTAGAGGTAGAGATGGTAGGTAGGTTGTAGATGAGCCGAGAGTTTCGGATAGTTATGAGGATGTTGCTCAGCCGAGAGTTCCTTTGAAGCATCGTGCAAGATAGTCAGAGGCTGGGGTGGATCATTTGACTCGACAGATAGATGATATTGAGCTGGTTCTGGCTAAATTCCAGCGGATGAATCCTTCTACCTTCACTGGTGTGAGGGTGGACTTGTATCCGAGGAATGACTTGAGCACATGGTGGGTTTGTTTGACCATTTTCAGTATGATGAGGAGAGGATACTGAGTTTGGCGACATTCCAGTTGAGAGAGCAGGCGCAGCGCTGGTGGAGAGGTGCTTCCCTGGCGATGATAGAGATGGGTATGGTGATCTCGTGGGAGAGTTTCTGTGCTGCTTTTCATCAGGAGTACATTCCTGAGTCATGCTAAAACACCAAGTAACATGAGTTCGATAACTTGGTGCAAGGGAATCTGAGGATGGCCAAGTATGCTAGACAGTTTTCTTTCCTTGTATCCTACGTCCCTCACGTTTCTGACCAAGGGAGGGTGAAGCGAAACAAGTTTTTGGAGGGTTTGAGAGAGGATTTTTATCCTTTGGTGTTAGCAGGTTCCCCTTCTACCTATGCAGATGTTGTGAACCGAGCGATAGACATTGAGGAAGGTATTTCGAATAGGAAATCTCAGGTGCAGCTGACAGCTGGACAGAGTATTCCTCCTGTGCTTTTTGGGACGACTTCTTCCCAACCTTCTCAGGCACCACAGTCTTCGAACCGTCAGAGGTTTAGACCAAGAGGAAAGCAGTTCAAGAGAACCATTCGAGTTCTTCTGGTTCGGACAGTTCTGATGGAGCGAGTTCGAGGGCAATGCTTTGTGGTCAGTGCGGTGGCAAGCATCCGACTTTGCAGTGTCATGGAGTGCAGCGCGCTTGCCATATCTGTGGGCAAGCTGGACACTTGCGAGGATGTGTCCTGTCAGAGGACAGTGTTCTAACCTGTCGTAGCAGGGTCCTTCTGGAGGTTCTTCACAGAGACCGTATCCCCCTGCTCAGCTTCAACGATCAAGTTATCAGCCGTCGGAAGCATCTAGGTTCAGAGATCCTTCTCAATCTCTGCACTCGGGATCTCAGAGGTCTCATGTGAATGCAATGTCGAGGGAGCAAGCTGACGGTTTGCGGAGAAGTGACACGAGAACATCACACACGTGTGTTTCTGCCCTGTTGTGTTTGAGTGTGGGTTGATTCTACCCCACCTTGTTTATGTGATGTGGTGTTTGCTGATACTCATGTTGGTGTGAGTTAGATTGCCCTATGAGATAGTGCTGAATTGTGCTGGTAAGTTTACAGAGAAGGTGTTGTGACATCCCCGTTGTTCGATAGTTCCTTGACGTCTTACCGAATGAGGTTCCTGGATTTCCTTTCGGAACGAGAGATTGAGTTCAACTTTGAGTTGGTGCCAGGAACTACCCCGCTTCCTAGAGCTCTTTACCGTTTGGAGCCCGCTGCATTGAGGAGTGTTCGACGATAGCAAGGCCGATGCTGTTGTTGACCCAGTGGGTAGGAATTTTACTTGGAGAATCGGATATGAGTCTATCCTTAAGCTGATCTGTGCAGCGAGTGAGGCCTTGGAGTCGAATTATGATGGATCAGCTTAGACGGGATCTTCGGACGTGAGTCGTGAGCTGACCTGAAGGCACTTGTGATCTGAGTAGCGCTATCTGATTAGGTAGCGTGTTGTTGTGGTTCGTGTTGAGTTGGGCTTCAGCTTAGAGGCGAGCTGGACGTTTTGAGCTTAGTACCAGCTTAGAGCCTTTGTTGTCCTATTGCTCGTGCTGATCTATGTAGACTATGCCATATGGCGAGCTTAGCTGGACTATAGTCAGCTTAGAGCATTCTTGTCTTATATCTCTGTGTTAGTTGTACCCTTAGGATCAGGATTTGCCGATGTGCTCCTTCATTTTGCATCTTGAAGTACCCCAGTGGTATTGGAAGCACTTGGCTATGGATTTAGTTACCCATTTACCTTGTGCTAGTTGAGATTGTGAAGTGATTTTGGGTAATGTTTGATCGACTGTTGAGTCAGTCCACTCTAGGTCCCTTTGGTACGATGGATTTTATGCAAGAGATGTCGAAGTAGTACATCGACCTTGCGATGATTTTGCATGGTGTGCCGGTGTTGACGGGTTCGACAAGGATTCTTGGTGTACTTCCCGATGTTGGAAGAGCTTGCAGATAGCTTTGAAGTCTCTATTGGCTATGAGAGCAGCTTACCTCCCAACCAGATGGCCAATCTGAGCGGACCATGTAGATTATTGAAGGCATACCGTGAACAGTAGTGATGGATTTTGATGGTGGTTGACAGGAATTCCTTGTCTTGGTTGAGTTTTCATGTTGTTTTAGCTACCAAGTGATGTTCGGGATGACATCCTTCGAGGTTTTGCACGGTAATAAGTGCATAGTGTTTTACTGACTGGAAGAAGTTGAGGAAATCAGTGGTATTCACCAGAATTTGTGGAGCATGTGAAGGGCCAAGAGTATCTGATTCGATCAAGCGCGAAGGCTGCGCAAGATCGCCAAGTCAGATTGTGCTTATAAGGTGTGGGTCTTTGGAGTTTCAGGTTGTTGATTGTGTGCTTCTTGTGAGTTTCTCCTTCTAGATTGTGATGGGCTTGAGAATGAAGGGTAGGTAGCTCTTTGATTCATCAGTCTGTTTGAGATTATTCGAACTGATTGGATCTTTGGCGTCCAGATTGCGGATGTCGGCTGAGTTGTTGTCTATGAATGATGAGTTTCATGGGTCTAAGGCGAGGAAATGCAAGCTAGATCCTTTGTTTGTGTTGAGGACTGATGAATTTGAGTTGTACCGGACCCTAGGATGTATTGAATATCCAGTGAGAATTCTGTATAGAAACGAGAAACAATTGAGGAATAATACCATACCTTTGGTTTTGGTGTAGTGGAGTTGGTGTGGTAGAGAAGAGGTTACCTGAGCAGTGGAAATCTAGAGGTAGCAAGAGTAGCCTCACCATTTTTTAGTACTGAATTCTCTCCTGTGTGTTGTTGGTGTTTTTTTGGTTTTCAGTCTGTGTTGTGATCTGTTTTGGTTGTGGAGACTGTTGCTTTTGATTTCGAGGATGAAATCTCTTAAGATGGGGAGAATGTCAGGACTGTGATTATCCAAGATGATTAATGGCCTAATCAGTCCAGATTAGTTTGTTAACTAATCGAGGTTATTTCAACTTAGAGAGTATCGGCTGAGGTGGACAGCTCGGACGCAAGCTGATCCTATGGTTCGTGCTAAGATGATAGTGGAAGCTTCCTTGGATTTCAGTTTAGACCAGCACGGATGCGAGCTGTTTGAGTTGGCCTGTGTTGATCTTAGGAGTGCAAGTTAAATTGTGTTTTATGGAGAATTGTATCAGTTCGGGGTGCGTTTGTCCTATATGAGAGGTTCAGCTTAGAAGCTTGCTGTGTAGTTGTGAGCTGGATCAGATCGGGTGCAAGCTGACAGGTGAGTCATGTGATGTTGTTAGTCGTGCTGAGTTCACGAGCTGATGCTGCTGTAGCGCGAACCAGTCCAGTGCAGTGGTTTGAACTTATATCTGTTTGGGAAGTAGCGTAAGCTGGATTTAGATTTGGGTGTTACGCTATGTCTCGAGCCGCGTAGACCCTCGAGAGTTGGATTGACCATCATGAGCAACCCAAAGAATGCGTCTGAGATGCGCATTTTCTAGGATTGGCAGGCTACTATAGGAAATTCATCGAGGGATTTTCCTCTTTTGCAGTGCCCTTGACCGCACCGACAAAGAAGAACGCCAAATACATTTGGAGTCCGGAGTGTCATAGCAGTTTTGACTCACTCAAGCAAGCTCTCATTTCAGAGCCTATGGTTGTGCCACTAAGTCAGGGTGACTATGCGCTTTTCATTGATGTGTCTAAGTTAGGCCTAGGTGCAGTATTGATGCAGAATGATAGAACCATAGCGTATGCCTCTAGATAACTGAAAGTGCATAAGCAGAACTATCCAACTCATGCTCTTGAGCTGGCAGCATTTGTTTTCATGCTCAAGATTTGGAGGCATTAATCTGTACAGGGAGAAGTGCAAGATCTTCACAGACCACAAGAGCCTTAAGTCCTTCACGTAGAAGGAACTGAATATGAGGCAGAGGAGATGACTGGAGTTGTTGAAGGACTACGACTGTGAGATTAGCTACCACCCGTGAAAAGCTAACATCGTGGCTGATGCTGTCAGGCCCTGTGCTTTAAACAGAGATTAATTACTCAATTAATCACAAATTCACGGAAGCATGAAATATGGGCTAAAATTTTTCGTTTGGGCCTGAACTGAAACATCTTCTAAAATACGAACATAATCAAAATACGCATTTTAACTCAAAAATCCAAACAACAACAGCAGCAATATTTAAGGAATCCAAATATCTCAACAAATACTGATCCCCCAAATACAGTATTCACTCAGGGCATCCCCTGGTTCAATAGTACAATACATAATATATAACTGGAACTCAAAATGGGGATCTACCAGGCGACACTCCACTCGGTCCATCTGGATTACCTAAGACCCTGCAAAGGCCAACACAGACCAAAGCCGCCCAAAATGGGAAAATAAAACGAGGTCAAACCTCAGTACGAAGAGCATCTAAAGCAACAATCATATCAGATATGCATATTTCAAACGTGCGATGTATGAGGGCTACCAAGAATCATCAGTAAGCAAGGAACAACGACTCAGTTGTGAAATAAAATCTCAATAATCGATCAGAATCCAAATCACAGCGACTCAGCTGGCTATCGCGACTCAGCAATGACATCGGATTTTCAACACGGAGACTCAGCCGGAAAATCGTGACTCAGCGATTATCAGGTCTCAAAGAAGCAGGCCCAATATGCTATGCGTGTATACCAAGAAAAATCATGCTTACAGCCATGCATATAATTCACACACATAAGCAATTAAGAGCACAATAATTATCATCATAAACAAACCAATCAAGCAGATTCACCTAGCACATCAATCACAGCAGCTCACACACGAATAGAAATATTCTAAAACTGATATTAAAGCTGCTAGTATGAGCTCACTCGTACCTCAACCTCACACGGCTACTACCTCAACTGATCGCACGAGGACAAGAACACAACACCAACAGCCCGTGCAAGTCTACTGCTCTACCAGCTCACGGCGAACTCAACAGAATGGCTCGAACCATCACGTAGCTACAACATGCTCAACCATACTTAAACAACTCAGGGACAATTTCAACAGAACAAAGCTGAGAGCTACCAACTCACCCAGCTCAAACCAACCCATCAAACACGATAACTGGCTCTAAACAAAACGTAAAACACTAACCAAGCTTACCCAAGAGCTCAAGCGGAACGAGAGAACTATCGGCCAGAAATCACGAAAATGTTCGAACTCTTCAACCACATCGCACCCACTCGACAAGACAACCCAAGGCTCCAAAGTCGTACCAAACGAAAGGTCTTGGAGGAACCGGCGGCACCAGCCTTGCTCCAAACGGTGGCGTAAATCGACGGCAATCGGAAGAAATCGAGTACGTTGAACAGTAAGGTTGGGGAACAGTACGTATCAAAGGCTGAATATCGGGTCTGAAATTGGCTAAGTGTTGTTTGACACTTATATTTATTCTCCCAATCAACGCTATAGTGAAAGTCAACCAACTCAGATCTTAGCACTACACCAGATTTGACTCCTCTATGCTATACCAGCTCGCGACCACCAAACGACGTCGCACAGGAGTCCAGCTCAGGACAAAAAACTTAGAGTATCCAGCGTACAGCTTAGAACATACGCACAGATCAGCTCTTGGATCCAACAGATCAAGCCACTTCGACAGATCACGTACTCGGCAGATCACACCCGTGACTCACAGCTCAGCTTACTACCAACCAGCGTCTAAGCTGATGTCGCCAAACGACGTCGCACCGCCTCCAGCTTGGGACAAACAGATCACACATACGTAGACCAGCTCACATACATCCAACTCGTTCCTAAGCTGGAAACCATAAACCGTACCGATCTACACCAAAATCACGAATCGGGCCGGTCCACACAGTACCACCAGCTCGTGCACCTGTAAGCTGTTTTCCATTCCGTCGCTATTCCAACAGCTCACACCTGATCCGTTCTATGTCCAACCCGAAGATCATCAACAGCTCAGACCAATCTCCTAAGCTGAATACCTCTCGGGTTAAATCATCATTCTGATCATATTAATTCGTTAATCACCATGTAAAGATTTCTAGTCCTCGCAGATGCTCTGAGTAGGAAGACTGTGGTTTTATCCATCTGACGATTTCCGAGCAATTACAGCTGGAAATTCAGAATCTTGGGTTAGAAATTTATGCCGTAGGATGAGCACCAAAATTGAATTCTCTAACTGTTCAATCTACTATATTAAATCACATCCGAGGCTAGGTCAATGACGAGCATTTATAGAAGTGAGGTCGAGGGGTGAGGCCAAGTGAAGTGGAATTTACATGGTGAGCGATGGGGTTGTGATTACATATCCACCCAGGGAGCACAAAGATATAAAAGGACCTACAGAAGTTGTATTGGTGACCGGGCATGAAGCACGATATTAATCATTTTTTGTGTCTGAATGTTTGACTTTCCAGTAGGTGAAAGCCAAGCATCAGAGACCCACTGTATTGTTGAAGCCACTCCCTATTCCTGAGTGGAAATGGGTGAAAATCTCAATGGATTTAGTTGTGGAATTTCCTAGGACAGATAGGGGTTTGAATTCCATTCAGGTAATCGTGGATCGACTCACCAAGTCAGCACACTTTATACAGTTAAGACCAACATTCACCATGACAGTATGCAGAGTATATATCCGGGAAAGTGTCAGATTACATGGAGTTAGTCTCGATCATATCTGATAAAGATCTCGTTTCACCTCAGCATTCTGGAGAACCTTCATTCGTAGCTGGGGATAAAATTATAGTTCAGTACTGCTTTTCACCCAAGACTATCGGGCAGACTGAGAGATTGATTCAGATATTAAAGGACCTGTTGCAAGATTGTGACATCGATTAGGGAGCTGGGAAGCGAAGTTACCTCTAGTAGAGTTCACGTATAACAACAATTTTTAGTCCTCCATCGGAATGGCCATATGAGGCACTCTATGTGAGGAAGTGTAGATCACCCATACATTGGGGTGAGGTGGGTGATAGTATGGAAATTGTTCAGCAGACAGCAACTACAGTATTGCAGATCAGGGATAGGATGAGACTCGTGCATAGCCGACAGAAGAGTTACATAGACTAGAGGAGGAGAGATTTGGATTTTGTAGTCGGGGACCATGTCTTTGTAAAGGTAGCTCCTATGAAGGGTGTGATGAGAATTGGGAGGAAAAGGAAGCTAGCACCAAGACACATAGGGCCATTCGAAATCCTTGACAGAGTGCTAACATTAGCCTATCGTGTCTCTCTACCTCCGAGTCTGTCTGCAGTGCATAATGTCTTCCACATCCCTGCTCAGGAAATACGTGCCAAACCCCTCATACATAGTGCACATCGAGCCACTACAACTCTAGATGCAGTTAACATTTGAGGACAGATCCGTACGGATTCTAGGTAGACAGGATCGAATTTCAGTCCCGGTGCTCATAGTCCAAGATTAAGCACACAATTAGCGATAAATGCAAGCTTAAATTTAAAATTTTATTTTATGTCTGATACAATTATATCGAATAAAAATATTCGAATACTCAAACTACAGATACTAGTTCATTTCAAACTATTTACAAACACATACTGAGCTAACATGCTCACAATACATGCAAAAAGCCAAATAGTAATGTGACGCCCCAATCCCCATGGGAGTCACGAGATCAAGGAAAAGAGAAATAAAAGGAAAATAGGAGGGCAGAATAATAAATAGAACAAGCTGTATTGCCTTGCTCATAAAAAAAAAATCGAAATACAACCATTGGCGCCATAAAATAAAACCAGCCTTCATTACAAATTCAAGGTACAAAATGCGAAATCGCGATATTACAACTACTGAACTCTATCTGAATTCATCTTTGTTGTAACGGATCTCAATACAGATTTGCCTAAGATCAAGGACAACAAAAAATAGCAAAATACAAAATGAACATCGCGGAAACGCAGGCCTTCGATAAACACTAACACGTCGCTGCTGGTTCAAACTCCACCTCCCATCTGCTCCGGCGCCGACTCACCTGCACCATGAAAACTAGTGAGCCTAGGGGCTCAACAAGCAAAATGAGAGTAACAAGCACAATATGCAGGTGTAAAACATAAGACATCACAGTTTTAAAAGAAGTCATAGGACATCGTTCATCATAACTTTTGTTCTGGAAATAAATTCAAATTCCAGCGTTATCATTTTCGTTAGACTTATGGCTCAGAAGCTCTACTAGATCTCATTGCACTCGATCGAATGACTACTGATATCAGTTTCAATATGGTGAAATCTCACCCAATATGAAGGGGCAACTGACCCTCTCGTCTGC